>CM029015.1:29290279-29418337 GCA_016801055.1 Panax notoginseng | reverse complement strand
TAGCGACGGTCTTTTAGCCTATAGCTACTGTCGTCAACCCTCGCTATAGATCGAATTTCTAGTAGAGAATTTTCTCTAGAAATGCTTCAAGTTGCTCCTATTCTTGAGGAGAACTTTATCAAAAGTTGGATTCCGACATCTAGTAAGGAAATGGTCGGCATGTTACATGTTGGATGTTGGCATTCAGTTTTTGTTTGGATGGGAAAAATATACATCAGTTACTGAACGAAAGACATCAACCTCAGCTGTAGAGGTAAGAGGTTCATTCTCCCGTCATTCACATACATAAGCAATACCCATAAAGCAATGCACCATAACTGCACACTTTGAAGGTATGCTGGTTTGTGCACTCGTACAGTTTTTGATAAGCATGTTTTGAAGGTATGCTAGTTCTGTTCCCTCCTTTACTGTATTATTGGCTAAATATAAACCATCTTTTTGAGGGTTCAACTTTTAGAGTAACTGCTGTAAAAAAAATTCATATTCTTTTTTTGACCCCCATGTAAACTAGCAAATTCAAGGACGTATTATGAAATCAGAAGGCGAAAAGATTGTTACACTGGTATGGACTATGGACACCTATAACGAAGTAGAAAGAACAGATAAGTTAAACAATATCTTTTACATGGTCAAACAGTCATTTATGATTATTTGTAGTTCTGAGCGACTGCATTTTCTGTTATCATGTGCTGTCATTTTGCATCAAATTCTGCGCAAGTTGGTAACTTTGATTGAATTATTATTACCTTTACGTAGAAACTTTCTGCCTAGTAGTTTACTGGAACTTTGCAGCGAAAATTAACTTGTTGAACTTGTGAAATGAACAAAAGAATCAATTTGGTACCAGGGATTGTGTTAATTCATTGAGGACTGTGTTCTCTTGAGGAGTGCATATTCAAAGGCACTGCTATTAACTGATTGCCTGATATTTCATTACAAGATTTCCTCACAGCTCTGGGTGAATCGGGTTAGAAAATGCCTTATTTAGGTTATATTTCAAATATTAGCCTTGAATGGTGGAGCCCAAGCTGTATGAAAATGTCGTGGAAAAGTTGCAGGTTTTGTACTTCTTCCATCAACCTTGTTATTTTTTGAACTGCTTTTTTAGAATGTTGATAAAAAGTTTAGAGCAACAATATCAGTATGACAAGTGATAATAGTTTCTAAAGTGAATAACATTTATTGTTTCTTCATTATACCATAATATACCACAAACAGGATTATGATTTATTCTCTTCAAATGTTCTCTGGCCAATATTCAAGCAACGAGATTATGATGTGGGAGGAGGTTACCAAGAAGCCTCCCAACCATTTATAAATTGCAATGGCACACGTAAAGGTAAGTTCTTACAAAAGCTTTACTAGGTTTTCTACAAATGTGAACTTGAGTTATATCTTCAATTTTGTTGAGCCTAGGGCTTGAATCTGTATAACATGATATAAGGTTTGGCGGGTAAATGATGATGAAGTTCTCCTTCCAGTTACGGAACAAGAAAGCTTTTCAGAGCAGACACTATTATTATATGCATGGTTGGTCGTAAGAGTTCAATGGTACGTTACTATGGCTTTAAAAACCAGTTTCTCCTTGTATCGAAATCTAATATATACTCAAGGATCCGCCTAGAACTACATTTTTTTTTTGGCTAAATTGAGAGTATATAAAAGAAAAGAGGATATATATATACTGGGGGCATACGCTCTACTGGATCATCTGTCAACCGATTCAAAATGGTTTGGCACAATTTGCAGGTACCTGGGTATTCATTCTTCCCCTGGCCGGCATTCCATAACAGACTTTTCATTGAGTTGATTATAGACATTATGATGTGTATAAAAGATGTGTAAATTTTGTGAGTTTTGGTGTGAAATGGGTGATGTTTTGGGGTTGCTTCTAACTCCGATTTGATTCTGATTATTATCAAAGTGGTAGTATCTATAGGATCACTCAGTTTTAAAAACAGAGTGGTATTTGATAGTATCAAACATATATAATAAAATCGAGCTTTCCAAAAATTTGGTATATGTTAGAAATTAAGTATTGGAATGTGAAAAGGTTGGGATATGAAAAGGCCGAGAAATGAAAAGGCCTTATGTCCTTTCTTTTGCTGGATGAAGTGAACGTGGCTTAGAAAGTGGATGCATATATGTTGTTTTGGTGTGAAATGGTTCTTGTATATTGGAAGAAGTAAGAATATAATAGTGAAAGAAAAATGTGGATGACCAATTGAATACAAAAGTTTATCAATATATATTTTGTTTTATCTATTATTTTATAGCACGTTATCAGCACAAAGTTTTGCCTAATTTTGAAAAAGGAATTCTCTCAATTCAATGCAATTATTGATTCATTACAATTAAATTTAATCATATATATATATATATTATATATATATATATATATATATATATATATATATATATATATATATATGATAAAGATAAAGTAGTGTAATATGGTCGTAGATTAATAATGCATGTTTCACATACACAAGCTACAAGAGTAGATAGGTAGTCATCAAATTCAAACCACTGAAGACAAATGTTTCTATTATTTTATCCATAGCTATTATCATTGCTAGTCATGGCTCACAATTATTCAACTAAAGTCACATGGATGGTTATAGTCTTTAGTTTTATTATTGCTTTCTATAACAATATATTTTTAGTTCATATCTCTTGCTACGATGACTACTTTTAAATATGCTTAGTAGTGTTGGTTTGTTATTTAGTTTTAGTGGACAAATTTAGTTTCGGGTTTTAGTTCTATTTACAAATTGTTTCATTACAATTAAATCTGAATATATATAATTATTTAATTTGGTGGGGAACATGTTTAATTAAATTCAAATCTTATAAATTTGAATTTGTTGTCCTTGCTTTATATTGAGCAAGAATTGTTTGTCATGGATTTTTGATGCTAAGATTCATATAAAGACAGAATTTTAGAGATACAATTAAAGTTGGCAATTATGTATCCTTCCAGGATCATGCAAAATCAATTATTTTTATTCGTTATCATCTTCATAAAAAATTAAAATCAGAGTACTTTACAGTAAAAGACCCACTTGTCTTATGAAATGATTTAAAGGAAAGATGAGAATTAAAAATTTGTAATCCTCCCAAAAGCTCGTTATAATTGGTTGCACCTGAAGTTGCAAGATTTTAAAAGTGTTGAGTGAGAATAATTTTACATTTTTTTAAAATAATCTCACTATTAAAATTATGTGAAAAAAAAAAACATTGATGAAGACATTTTAGAGAAAATATTTATTATATTTCATGATTCAAATATGCTTCTGTAGCAGCAATATCGAGAGCATAAGTTCACAAAATATTTTCTGAAGCGATAAAGAAAACTATATATCCATAAGTGATATTATGTCTTCTAGTGGCTGTACAAAAATAATGAGTTTTTGTTGAAAAATCAACAATCTCGCTCGACCAATTCTACTACATTTCCTTAAGTGAATGGAATCTCATTGTGGCATATTTAAATATTTTATGATTTTATTTGATGCATTAACTAGATAGTCATATTTATGTTAAACATCCTGTTGCACATACACATACTCAAAATGGTGTAGCTGAATCTCTTATTAAGAGAATTCAATATATTGCCTGACATTTGATTATGAAATCAAAATTACCAGTTTATGCTTAGGGTCATACTATTTTACATGTTGCATCATAACCTTAACATGTGATGTTTTTTTTTAAAAGCACGTTTCGAGGATGTCTTTGTTAATGAAACAGTCTCCCCACTATTAGGGGGAGAAAAGTCGTTGCCTGAAGCACAACGTGAGATCGTTGCCTGAAGCACGACGGGAGATTAATTGGAATGTTTCAACGTTATTTAATCTTGGTCCTCATACAAATCAATATGAACTAGAAGTTAAAGGGTTATTCATTTGCAATGAATTGTAAATCAATTACCAGAATTATTCACTGATAATAAGAAAATAGTGATATTTCACATTCTAGCTGCTAATACTTTAGTGGGATTGAAGTCCATGTAGGACAATCAGTTAATACAGCAGCAAATTAAATCAAAGTCACACCTGAAACGTGGAAGAATGATCGGTATTAAAGATAAAATTCCCCAGAAGAAGAAAGTACAAGAAAAACAAGTTGTAGCCTATAAAGAGGCTATACCCATGAAACAGACTACAAAATTTATTGATCTATCCAAAATTTATGAACAAAAATCTCCTATAAATAAAACTCTTGAAGAGTTATCCCCTGAAGAAGATGGATTATCTCCTGAAGAGGATCAGGTACCTGAAAATAACGAGATCTCGATACATTATGTATATACAGGAGACAAAAATATTGGATAGAAATAAAATTGTTGTCGATAACATATTTTCATATAAAGTTGTTCTTGATATTACCAGAAGTAATGATCATGAATATGAACCACAAATCGTTGATGAATGTAGAAATGCTTGACCAATGTGAAAAGAGGCGCATAATTAAATTCACTAAGTAAATGTGAAGTTTTTGGACCTATAGTCCGAACACCTAAAGGCATAATGCCTGTTGGAAATAAGTGGGTATTTGTACATAAACGAAATGAGAAAAATAAAATTTTAAGGTACAAAGCGCAACTTGTAGCACAAGGTTTCTCGCAGAGACCTGATATTGATTATGGAAAAAAAATGCTCCTATAATGGATGCAATTACATTTAGATTTTTAATTAGCTTGGTAGCAAGAGAAATTAATGGATGTTGTTACATCATATCTGTATGGATCATTAGATAATTATATCTACATGAAAATTCCTGAAGGATATAAAATGTTTGAAGCATAAATTCTATATCTCGAAGTATATATTCTATCAAGTTACAAAGATTCTTATATGGGTTAAAGCAATCCAGATGCATATTGTGGTATAATCGCCTGAGTGGATATCTTTTGAAAGAAGGATTTAAGAATAATCCAATTTGTCCATGTATTTTTATCAAAAGATCATAATCTGAATTTGCTATTATTACTGTATTTATTGAAATGAAAGATCTTGCTTCAGAAGAGTCGACAAAAACAACAAATTTGAGATGAAAGATATTGGCAAGATAAATTTTTGTCTTGGCCTACAAATTGAACTATAGAATTCTTGTTCATCAATCAACATACACAGAAAAAGTCCCGAAGCAACTTTACATGGATAATGTTAATCCTTTGAGTACTCCAATGATAGATTGGTCACTTGATATCAAGAAAGATCCGTTTTGACCACAAAAAAATGAAGAAACTTTTGGTCTTGAAGTACCATATCATCGTGTAATTGGTGTTTTGGTCATGAAGTACTATATCTTAATGTAATTGGTGCTTTGATGTATCTTGCAAATTTCACACGACCTGATATAACATTTGTAGTTAACTTACTAGTAAGATATAATAATGCACTAACTCAGAGGAATTGGAATAGACGTAAACTTTTTTTTGTTTGGATTATTTTATCCAAATGGATTAATACCACAGTTAGTTGGATATAATGATTCCACACAAAGACCATTTATGGAAATACTACTATTTTATGGATATCTGTTAAGCAAATAATTTCTGCTACTTTCTCAAATCATGCAGAGATTATCGCAATTCACAAAGCGAGTCGTGAATGCGTTTGGTTAAGATTGGTAATTGAATATATTCGTGAGAACTGTGAATTATCATCAATCATAAATAGTCCAACGATATTATATGAGAATAATACCGCTTGTATCACTCAAATTATGGGAGATTATATCAAGAGTGATAGAACCAAAAATATTACACCAAAATTCTTTTATATACATGAGCTCCAGAAGAATTGCGATATTGATGTCAAGCAGATACGATCATGTGATAATTTGGCTGATATGTTCACTAAGCCATTACCAATTGCGATTTTTAAAAAGATGGTGCACAATATTGGCATGTGTCGACCTAAGGATATTTTTATCATGAATAATAAAAATTCTATTGTGACGCCCCCAAAATAGGTATACATCACCCATTTTGAGTTACCAAATACATGGTACAGAATACAACTGCAACTTAATTATACAACTGTCGTGTAAAATACGACAAAACATAGCTGAGAGTTTTAACACGAATATTGTCTTCTAGACAATATCCAAACTCAAATTCAATCTCATTACAATTATTATCACACTGTTTCACATAATAATGAGTACTACTAAAACAACCATCTGGACCGTCAATCCATTCCCCGACTAGTCCCAGCTATTTTTCTCATATCCTGAAGAGAACAGTGAAAGAAAAAGGTGAGCTCAACTAGCCCAGTAAGAAATATTATGACTAAGATAATGCAGAATAAATTGTCGTTAGCCTTCAACAGTATAACAACTGACAGAATACAATAGACAACAAGTTTTAGATCAACAACTGCAGCAGAATAAGCAATCCATTAGAAGAGTCAAGTAGAGCATGATATCTACTATCTTCTATTATTTAAAAGTTCATCATCAATTTTATCGCTGAGACTAAGTTTAATAAATAATCCACATCACTGAATTATCTATGCACTACGGGCCAATGATATTTTATAAGTATCACGACCACGAATTATCCATGCACTACGGGCCAAAGATATTCGTGCTTTCACCAATGGTCATGAACATGCCAAACAACAATTCATCTTTGCACCCTTGGCCGAAGAGAACGCTTGGTCATGATCATACCAACAACTGTCCACCACTACGGGCCAATGAGGACTTTTATCCACATCATTTGTAACATTACAGGTCATGATTATACCGAATGATTCATGGTCATAATCATACCAATCAACAGTCCATCTATGCACTACGGGCCAAAAATGACTTTTATCACAATATAAGTATGAGGATGATGACAATGATATAAGAATTCAATTAAATCAAAGTAAAGGATAAATTTTAAGATTTATTTATATTTCAATTTATCCAGAATTCAATAATGTCCAACTTGTCAACATGATACTGCTTTGTGAAGTAAAATTTAAGAATAATATTGTATCAAAAATGATTTGGACAGAAAAAAAAAATTTAATTTTTATCATGAATAGTACCCTGGGTGAATAGTATCTGAGTGAATAGTACCTCGTGAATAGTACTTCGGGAATAGTACCCCGGCATGAAAAGCTTAAAATTTGACATGAATGTTCAGAAAAATATACTTGTGAACGATACTAGATGAAGCGCAAATTTCAAGGGTATTCTACTAATTTCACGGAGTATAGAAGCAATACTTTAACAAAATGAGTGTAGAATTAGGAATACGAAACGAAATAATATTTCTTACATACTACAGAGTATAGAAGAAAATATTATTTCATACGAATACTGGAAAAAAATAATATCCCTTACGAATAAGAAATAAATAACATCCCTTACCTTAAAAGAAGACGGGATACTGGAATAGTGATGTAGCGCATCACCAACTCACATGTCAATTATTCAGTCAGGAGCATGCTAGCCTCCTTCCTCTTATTACAAACCCTCCACCACTTACTCCAGAAAGTGAAACACTGGAGGAAAAGATTGCTAGAAAAGCAAAAGCTAAAGCCCGTCGGGACTTCACCAACAAAAGGGAATTCACCTATTTAGGCCAACCGATGAAAGAGATATTGCAGATGCTGATTAATGAGGGAAAAATCATAGCACTGCTACCTCTAGTCAACCCACGCTCAAAAAGGTTTGATGCTAATGGAGTATGTCAATACCACTCCCGCTCTCGCGGTCGTAACATTGAGGAATACTGGGCACTCCACCATCTTATTCAAAACATGATTGACAGCGGTGACCTACAAATGGTAGATAACGACGCTATATCATCTGGGAGTGGGGACACATTTCCTCAAAGATGGAAGGAAGTTGTAGCAGTTATATCATCGGGAGGAGATTTGGCTGCCACACCACTTACAATTCAACCAATTCAGCTCAAAGGCATTGAAAACCCTTTAAAAGTGGCTGCACCAAAGCCAATCATACTGCCATTCAGGCCACAGTATCCTGTCATCAGCCTCCAGAAAGTGCCATGGAACTATGGAAAAGCTGAAGGATCTACATCAAATATAACTGCTGCAGTGTCGAAAGAAAATCCACTGTATCTTCCTCAACGGGTGATGAAGCCTGTCATCAAATCTAAGGGCAAAGTGCCCAGGGAGAAGATTGAAGAATTCCTCCGTAAGATGGGACACAATGAAGCCAAGGTAGTTCAAAGCTTGAAAGAAGCTCCACAATATATTTCTATTCTGAACTTGGTTTTTCTTCATAAGATCACCGGAAGGTCTTACTGAAAGTATTAGAAGAAGCCCACTTGCCAAAGATAGTGGATGTGGAATAATTCCATCATCTGGTTGATCACATCTTTAATAGCAATGTGATATCCTTCACCGATGATGTCATTGCAAACCGTTGCACATAGCGGTTATGTCTTCCGGATATGTGGTCGGAGGAGTGCTAATAGATGGAGGATCATCCCTGAACATCTTCCCTTATGCCATATTGGAAAAAATAAACATCAATCTCAACAGGATTCGAAGTAGCCATACAATCATCAAAGCCTTTTATGGATCTCGGCGAAATGTTGTCGGAGAGATTGAACTACCCGTGCAAATCAGTCCACATACATTCTACATATCCTTCCAAGGGCTTAAGATCACTATAACATATCCCATCCACTCTTCATCAGCAGCTCAAGTATATCAATAACAGTAATCTGGTCACTGTCAATGCCAAACTGGAATGTCCTATTCAAAGTGATATACCCCTTATCAGTTTCAATGCAAAAGTTGAGCTTATCAGCTTCCAAGCCCTTGAGGTGAGAAACACTCACTATCATCCCATTGGGGTGCTACCTTTGAAACCCAGAGTTTCTGTCGAGGTAATGTCGGCAAGTCAAGAGATGATATCATTGGGTTTTCAACCTGGACAAGGGTTTAAAAGATCATCAGGGAATCATATGCCCAATTCAAGTTCTCAGCCAGACAGGGACAGCCGACTAGGCTACTCCTCTGGGTCCACTCACATGAACCCACACAAGCATAAATCGGTTCCTTATCTACAAGGTGATTGCCTAAATCTACAGATGCTGATTCTGTACGACCTTCATTAAAAGTTCCCGCCTCTGTGGTAGCTATGATGTTTCCTAAGCCGATACTGGTTAAAGGAAAGGAATTTCTAATTCCAGACCCGGAGGTGGAAGAAAGGAATCGAAGGCGCAAACAAGAGATAAATAAACATATGTCAAACATGTGCATCCTAGTCCATACGAAGGGTATGAACAGAGACATCTTAG
Source organism: Panax notoginseng (assembly GCA_016801055.1). Lineage (NCBI taxonomy): Eukaryota > Viridiplantae > Streptophyta > Magnoliopsida > Apiales > Araliaceae > Panax > Panax notoginseng. The sequence goes on along the minus strand of CM029015.1, from coordinate 29,409,054 downwards.
ATGATGATTGTCCAGACATCATGGTCATCATTCCATTATGACTTCACCCTTGGTAATTGGAACAGCACTCCTTGCATTTGCCGACAAGGGTAAAAAGGGCAGAAACTCCCTCTGCCTCGTAGATAACAATAACTGCTTATTTTTGCTGTACAATATTAGCAGTTGTTTTGTCATTACATGTTAACACTTTGTATGATTGAACAGTTTTATATATTAAGTGAAAGCATTTTGTTTCAGGACTCTAAAGTTAGATGTGCTTAAACTTGCTGATGAGGTGCCTATTCTTCACAAGGACTGTAACTTTGATGTAAAGTTGGACTCAGACTTAATGAAGATTGAACAAGAGGACTATGAGATACCTCGAGAGATCAAAGAATGGGTCGAAGACAAACCAAAGTCAAATCTTGATCAAACCACCTCTTGTAACCTTGGAACCTCAGAAAATCCCAAATAAATCCAGATTGGTACGGACCTTACTCCAAACCAAAGGAATGACATGGTTGCTCTAACGACCCAATTTTAGAATGTGTTTGCATGGTCTCATGAAGACATGGTTGGTTTGTCTACTGACATCGTCATTCATCGCCTTCCCACCAAAGAGGGATTTAAGCCAGTCAGGCAGAAACTCAGGCGATTAAAACCTGAATGGAGTTTAAAAGTCAAAGAAAAAATTGTGAAACAATTTCAAGCCGACATCATCATGGTGTTAACATACCCTGAATGGCTATCCAATATAGTCCCCGTGCCTAAACCTGAAGGAAAGGTGCGAGTTTGCGTGGATTACAGGGATCTGAACAAAGCTTGTCTCAAAGATAGCTTTCCCGTACCATTCATCCACATACTTATTGACAATACAACTCAGTATGACATGTACTCCTTTGTTAATTGCTTTACTGGATACCATCAAATCATGGTTGCTGAAGAGGATCGTGAGAAAACTGTATTCATCACTCATTGGGGAACCTTTTGCTACAGACGGTTGTCATTCGACCTCATAAATGCCGGAGCTACCTATCAACGAGCCATGATGGCTCTTTTTCATGATCTAATGCACAAAGAGATAGAAGTTTATGTGGACGACATCATTGTTAAATCCCGAAGGGAGGAAGACTACCTAGACCATCTTAAAAAGCTGTTCAACAGGTTGCGTAAGTACAACTTCAAGCTGAACCCTGCCAAGTGCACATTTGGTGTTAAATCAGGTAAATTGCTAGGATTCCTAGTGAGCCACAAAGGGATTGAGCTGGATCCTACAAAAATCCAGGCCATCACGGAAATACCCATACCTCAGACAGAGAAAAAAATACGGGGATTTTTGGGAAGAATCAACTTCATCAGCCGATTCATCTCCTAACTCACAGCAATCTGTGAGCCTATCTTCAAGTTGTTAAGGAAGAACTCCTCCATGAAATGGAATGATAAGTGTCAAAAAGCCTTCTATTTTGGTACCTCCCATGGATGGTGTTCCCCTGTTCATGTACCTGTCAATCAATGACAACGCCATGGGCTACATGTTGGGACAAAAGGACGATAAAGGCCAAGAAAGAGCTATCTATTTCCTCAGCAAAAGATTCAGCAGCAGTGAACACAAGTACATTCTGATTGAGAAAACTTGTTGTGCTTTAGCATGGGTTTCCATGAGATTACAACATTATCTCCATGGTCACACAACCCATCTCATATCCCGAGTGGATTCTCTCAAGTACGTGTTCAGCAAACCCATGTTGAATTGCCAACTGTCCAAATGACAGTTGATCCTACAGTAATTTGACATCATCTATGTGACACAAAAGTCTATCAAAGGTCAAGAAATTGCGGATCAACTGGCCTCTGCACCTTTAGGGGATTTCAAACCCTTGAAACATACTTCCCGATGAAGGGGTAATGACAGTTCAGCAACACCATCAGGACAATACACACCAACCATGGAAGATATAGTTTGATGGAGCTGTAAACATAGAAGGCTCTAGAGCTGGGGCAGTTCTAATATCCATTACGGGGGAGCAGTTTAGTAGAAGCATCCATAGTTTCATGCTAACGTTGAAGCTCGTTACTCATGGATGCGAGCATGATGCATTGAGCCAACTATGCATTATATTGCCACTTTCTAAAAGTAGCAATCTCTTCCTCAGAGGCATTGCCTGCAACTATTGCAGGAATATGCATATAAAGGACATAAGATAGCTTTTAAGCCGTGAGAACTATTTTCAAATTTCTTAACCAATCTGTTTAATTCGGTCCGATTAATTTAACATCTAATATGCTACGCATTGATAGTAATTTTAGACATTGTAAAATTCTGTAAATGAATTTGTAATTTAATAATATTATATCATACATTCTTTTATTAATTAATTACCAAGATAAATTAGGTCTTGTTTTAAATTGGTATCTCCACAAGATTTTTCAAATTATATTACCCTTACTTATATAGTTCGACAAAATCTAATTAAAGATTTGCTAGTGAGAATAAGGATCCCATTTCAAATGTATATAGCTTTGTGGTGACACAACAAACTATATATAAATAAATAGGTAGACAACTCTTGTCAATTACATAATCATGTAGCTCTTTTTATTTTGCCTCTTAGAATAATTTGATTAAGTGGTGGCACATCCGAATCAAAATTATCCAAGTTAAGTTCAACCTAGCACTCCATATATTCAAAAAGAAAAATATTATCCTTGTGGTGACACAACAAAAAAAATATTGTTCAATTTCTTTATAAGTATCAAATGTGATAAAATTAACATCTCAAAAAATTAAGATAAGCCTTGTGGTGACACAACAAACTTATAATAATTAATTGATACTCTATTATTTTTATCATGCTAGAAAGCGACTATAAGACCCCAACTTATTAATGAATAAAATTAAATTTTCTCTAATATTATTGTGAATAATAAGGGGTTAATTTGATATAATACTTTGGTTATGGGTGAAATGTGCAAATTTTGCAAAATAAGCAAGTGGTTATAAAATATTCATTTTGTCGGGGAATATTCGTTTGGTCGTGGAATATTCTTGCTGTCGGGGAATATTCGTACGACGGCGCAGCCTTGTGTGGGCCCCATAACGGAAAGCGATTGGATGAAAAAAACGACAAGTATAAGTTATTTATAAATAACGACGTAGTTGTTACCGTTAATACTGTTGGAATACCCGGTGGTTAAAATACAGTAGCACACGGTATTGCACCAATTATTGATTCTTACGTAAGAAGGCACTACTCAATAATTGTTACAGTAGTTACTGTTCAATATTTTATTTTATTGATTCAATAATTATTGCGTTGATATTTTATATTATTGTTGTTTCAATAATTGTTGCTGCACAGTATTTTCATTATCAGATCAATAATTCATATTATTTGAATAATATTATTAGATAACATTATTGGCAATGTCTAGAAAGTTCTGTCTAAGGAGAGGTTTGGTCACCTAATTGCGCGCCAGTAAGGAGAAATCCTTATTGGAAAGCCCCTTCTTTCCTGGGAACGGCCTGGCTGTCATAAATGTGATTCTGTAATATTATTTGTGAATAATTAATTATTGATTCATATGATAAGGAAATATTTATTTTATGTGGATATAAATGAGGGATATATTTTTGTGGTTAAAAATGAAGGAGTTAATGTTGAGGTTTTTATCAGTATTTTTGTCGGAATGGAGGTATTAAAAATCAGGGTTTTTGAGATATTTTGCGGGGGTTATAATTTTTAATCCGACCGTTGGATCGTGGTAATTTTTGATATGTTATACATATATAAGTTGAGTATATGTCCACAAATTTTGAACCGTTAAAAATGAACGTATGATTTATTATGAATTTTACGAGATGACTGGTTCAGAAATTGTTGAATTTTCGGAGTTTATCATTTTGATGGAAAATTCTAGAATTGGTGGGCCCCACTCTTGGTTGGTGAAGAAATGTGCTGAGATTATTATTCAAATGTGGTGGGTGGGAATAGTAGCAGGTAAAGCCATCAGGTTGCAGGTTAAGTCTACCTAAATTTTCCTATAAATAGAGGGCTAAGTTAGAATTAAAAATCACACCAGAAACAAGTTCTCTCTTTCTCTCTCTAGATTATTGAGTGTATTTTGTGAGTATTTAGATACTTTGAGAGTTTCTATTCATCAGAGCAAGTTTCTTTCAGCCTTATACCGGTATTCCGACCAGAAGTACTGATATTTTGAGGTAAGGGATATTATTTTCTTCTTAATGATATTATTTTCTTCAATATCATTATGCTGAAATATTGATATGAGTTTTTATCAAATTTGGAACTTTTTGTGTCGGGGTTACTATTCACGTATACGACACTATTCACGAATACGGCACTATTCACCGAAAAATAAAATTTTTCCTTTTTGTCCAAGATGTCTATTATGGTTACTATCTTTGATTGTATCCATGTTTTGATCTTTATTTTTGAATTCTGCTTCACAATTGATTATTATGAAGTATTATTGATCTTGGATAAACTGTTATACGAATCCCTACTATTTGTCCTTCTGTCTCACTGGATTCGTTCTCTTTAAGATATTTTTCATCATCCTCAGTCCTAAATGATGATATTACTGAATATCTTTGGCCTGTAGTGCAAAGATGTATGATTACTTGATGAATATCTTTGGCCTGTAGTGCAAAGATGAACAGGTGTTGAGATGAACATGACTGACTGGTGATACAAATGAATATCTTTGGCCTGTAGTGCAAAGATGAATATTTGGATAAAGATGATTATTAATTGATGTTACAGGGATAAAATATTGATGATGGACTTTTAAATCTTAGAAGATAGTAGAATTCTTTCTCTACTTGACTCTTCTAATGGTTTGCTGTTTCCGCTGCAGTTGTTGATCTAAAACTTGTTGTCGATTATATTCTATCAGATTTTTCCCTGTTGAAGACTAACGATAATTTGTTGTATATTATCTTAGTCATAATATTCTTTACTGGGCTAGTTGAGCTCACCCTTTTCCTTTTTGTTCCATTTTTCTTCTCAGGAGGTGAGAACATAGCAGGATCTAGTCGGGGTATGGAGTGATGGTTCTAGAAAGATGTTTTAGCAGTCCTCACTATTTCTGTAAAATAGTGTTTGAATAATTGTAATGAGGATTTATTTGAGTGTGGATATTGTCTAGAAGACAATATTTGTATTTAAACTCACAGTATGTGTTGTCGTATTTTGCACGACAATTGTATTATTGAAGTTGTAGTTTGCTTTCTGTACCATGTATTTGGCGACTCAGAATGGGTGTTGTATACCTATTTTGGGGGCGTCACAGTTGGTATCAGAGCTTAGGGATATGATCCCTGGCTGAGATGTGAGACAAGAACTAGGAGGGGAGAGACGGGAAATTCCTTCGCTAGTATGACCTGACTAAGTTTATTTGGTGTTTATTTGGTCGGTCAGAGTATAGGGATAATATATGACATGACTATTAACCCTTGTTTTATGGCAGTATTTAAGAATGGCAGCTGAGAACGTTAATAATGGAGTAAATCAGACCGTGGAGACACCTTTGATCACCACCCAGGGGAACGTGCAACAGGAAGGCAATATTCCTCCTGTAAACAACGTTACCGAGCAAACGATGAATGATGGAATGTTTAGGAGCTTTTTGCAGTTCATGCAAAATCAGACGAGGGAGACTCGTGTGCAGAATACGGGTGGAAATGATAACAACGCGCGGTTTGTCACAGCTAAGCAGTTCAAAGAATTGGGACCACCAGAATTTAAGGGAAAGCCGGATCCGATCATGGCGGAAACGTGGGTCAAGCAAATTACCAAGATATTCGATGTCTTGGGATGCACGGAGGAACAGAAGGTTCCATTCGCCACCTTTATGTTCCGCGGTGAGGCAGACTACTGGTGGGAGTCTGTGAAGCGTACCCAGCCTGACGCACTCAACATGTCCTGGGAAACATTTCAAAAACTGTTCAATGACAAGTACTTTCCTGAAAGTATTCGTCATATGAAGGAGGTGGAGTTTATCAGACTGGAACAAAACAACATGACGGTGTCCCAGTACGAGGCGAAGTTTGCAGAGTTATCCAGGTTTGCACCTCATTTGGTCGAAAATGAGGAACGAATGACAAGGATGTTTCTGAGAGGTCTAAAACCCGAGATTCGGCAATATCTTATCTCTCATAAATTTTCTTTATATTCAGATGTTGTAAACAGGGCTCAATTATTAGAGCGAGATAATGAGTATGTGCAACCGAGGGACCACAACCAGGGTCATACCGGTGGCGGCAGTCATCGAAGCAATGAAAACCAGCAGGGAGGAAAACATTCGGACAAAAGCGGTAACCACTCTGGTGGTAATCGTGGTCGTGATAATAGAAGGAGCGAGTCGGGAGGAGATTTCAAGAAGAGAAGGTACAACAATGATAACGTGAAGACGTCAGCACAAACATCAACTGTTTCTAGGGGAGGAGAACGACCACCGGTCGTATGTTACAAATGTGGGAAAGAGGGACATATCAGCCCAAACTGCCCACAACAATCCAAGGTATGTTATAACTGTGGAAAGGAGGGTCATATAGCTCGAGAGTGTTCTGTAGCAAAACCAAGTTCAGCGGGGATGGTGACTCCAAAAGTTGTCCCGGATAAGTCGAAATCAGCGGTTCCTGGAAGGGCGTTTGTCGTGACTGGCCAAAACGCGAGAAACCCGAACGAGGTGATCACGGGTAAGCTAATCTTGAATTCTTGCGAAGTTTATACTTTACTAGATACCGGTTCTACCCATTCTTTTATCTCTCCTGCTTGTGCTCAACGTTTAAACTTGACTCCGGAGAAATTGGACTTTAACTTATCTGTTGAAACTCCGTTGGGTGAAACCTTCGTTACATCTACAGTTTATAAATCTTGCATGATCCAAGTTGGCACTATCACATTACCTGTTGATCTTATCTCTTTAAAGATACTTGCTTTTGATGTGATTTTAGGAATTGATTGGTTAACCACTCATCATGCTAAAATTGATTGTTTTCGTAAGGTTGTTAGTTTTCATATTCCTAACCAACCTGTCATACGAATTCAAACTACTAAACCACTAAAATCAGTCACTGTCATATCAAGCCACAAAGCTATTCGTTTATTGAAAAACGGATGTCAAGCTTTCTTAGCCTATGTTATGGATTTGAACAAAGACAAGTCAGATTTGAATAATATTTCTATTGTTAGAGAATTTTCCGATGTATTTCTGAAGAACTTCCTGGTCTACCCCCAGAACGTGAAATTGAATTCTTTATTGACCTTGAACCCGGTACAAAGCCCATTTCTAAAACTCCATATCGAATGGCTCCTATTGAACTTCAGGAGTTAAAAGTCCAACTACAGGAGTTGTTGGACATCGGTTTTATTCGTCCTAGTACGTCTCCTTGGGGTGCTCCTGTTTTATTCGTAAAGAAGAAAGACGGGAGTATGCGACTTTGTATTGACTATCGAGAATTGAATCATGTCACTATCAAGAATAGGTATCCGCTACCTCGCATTGATGACCTGTTCGACCAGTTGCAAGGAGCACAATTCTTTTCAAAGATCGACTTCGTTCTGGATATCATCAGCTGAAGATTAAAACTGAGGATATTCCAAAGACTGCCTTCAGAACTCGGTACGGGCATTATGAATTCTTAGTCATGTCTTTTGGATTGACTAATGCTCCTGCTGCCTTCATGGATATGATGAACCGTGTATTCAAAGAATATTTGGATCAGTTCGTTGTTGTCTTTATTGATGACATCCTCATCTATTCCAAAAGCCGTGAAGATCATGAGCGCCATTTGAAGCTGGTACTGCAAAGGCTTCGTGAAAATAAGCTATATGCCAAATTGAAGAAATGCGAGTTCTGGCTTGAGGAAGTAGCATTCCTTGGGCACGTGGTGTCAAAACATGGAGTATCTGTCGACCCGACGAAGATTGAAGCCATACAAAGTTGGGAGCAACCGAAGTCGGTAACCGAAGTACGTAGCTTTCTGGGCTTAGCTGGTTATTATCGGAGATTTGTGGAAGGATTTTCTCGAATCGCTACTCCGTTAACTCAGCTGACTCGTAAAGATACAAAATTCATATGGAGTGAGGAATGCGAGAAGAGTTTCCAAGAACTCAAGAGGAGACTCATTTCGGCACCTGTTTTGACAATACCATCTGGTTCGGATGGATTTGTTATCTACAGCGATGCTTCAGGCAAAGGGTTAGGATGTGTTCTCATGCAACATGGGAAAGTCATAGCCTATGCCTCACGACAACTCAAAGAATATGAGAGGAATTATCCTACTCATGATTTGGAGTTGGCAGCAGTCGTTTTTGCGTTGAAGATCTGGAGACACTACCTGTATGGGGAGAAAGTGGAGATCTATACAGATCATAAAAGCCTCAAATATTTCTTCACCTAAAAGGAACTCAACATGCGGCAGCGACGTTGGCTCGAGCTGTTGAAAGATTACGATCATACCATCCAATATCATCCTGGAAAAGCAAACGTAGTAGCTGACGCATTGAGTAGAAGATCATATGCGGGTACGAGTGCAATGTTGTTAACACAAAGGCCCATTTTGTATGACTTGCAAAGGATGGAGATAGAGATGAAGGCTCCAAGTACCCACATGATGATATCAAATATACGAGTAGAACCGACTTTAATCGATAAAGTTAAAGCTGCTCAAGCTACGGACATGGAGCTGATGCGTATGAAGAAGAAAGTGCAAGAAGGTGCTATTCCAGAAGCAAGAATCGATGAAGAAGGAATACTTCGAGTCAACTCCAGACTTTGTGTTCCTAACGATTTTGACTTGAAGCATAGAATAATGATGGAGGCACACAACACACCGTTTGCAATCCATCCTGGGAGTACCAAAATGTATCACGATCTTCGACATACATTTTGGTGGAGCAATATGAAAAGAGAGATCGCGGAGTTTATCTCGAGATGTTTAACTTGTCAACGTGTAAAAGCGGAGCATCAAGTACCAAAGGGTCCATTGCAACCACTTGAGATTCCGAAATGGAAGTGGGAACACATTACTATGGATTTTGTTACGGGTCTTCCCAAGGTTTCTCAAGGCATAGATGCGATTTGGGTTATTGTTGATAGATTAACCAAGTCCGCTCATTTCTTGCCGATACGTGAGACTTATTCCCTTGAACGTCTTGCTAGTATGTACGTGAACGAGATTGTGAGATTGCATGGCATGCCAGTATCCATAGTTTCGGATCGTGACCCAAGATTCACTTCACGATTTTGGGTTAGCTTGCAGAAAGCTATGGGCACGGATTTACGATTCAGTTCGGCATACCATCCTCAAACGGACGGACAATCAGAGAGGACTATTCAAACTCTTGAAGATCTATTAAGACTTTGTGTCCTAGATCTCAAAGGGAGTTGGGATAAGTACCTACCATTGGTGGAATTCTCCTACAACAACAGTTATCAGGCGAGCATAGGTGTGGCTCCATTCGAGGCGTTGTATGGAAGAAAATGTCGTTCTCCAGTATGCTGGGACGAGGTGGGTGAAGCAACATTGTTGGGACCAGAGTTGGTACGCATTACTACAGAGAAGATCCAAACGATTCGACAACGTATACAAACGGCACAGGATCGACAAAAGAGTTATGCGGATCTTCATCGGAAGGACGTGGAATTTAATATTGGGGATCATGTATTGTTACGTGTTGCACCATGGAAGGGAGTTACAAGATTTGGGAAGAGAGAAAAGCTCAATCCAAGATTTGTTGGTCCATTTGAGATTCTTGAGCGAATAGGAAATGTGGCATATAGACTCGCATTACCTCCAAGCATGTCTCGTGTTCATAATGTTTTTCACATATCTATGCTTCGTAAATATGTTAAAGACCCGAACCACATTATTGAGTTAGAACCAGACGAGATAGCTGAAGATTTAACGTACGAGGAGGTACCTGTTAAGATCTTGGATAGGAAAGAGCATGTCCTACGCACGAAGGTTATACCACAAGTTAAGGTTTTGTGGAGAAACCATGCTATTGAAGAAATGACCTGGGAGTTGGAATCAGAAATGAAAGCGAGGTATCCTCACCTTTTTGAAACATCAGGTACGTACGTCAATTTCGAGGACGAAATTTCATAAGGAGGGGAGGTTGTAAGACCCCAACTTATTAATGAATAAAATCAAATTTTCTCTAAATATTATTGTGAATAATAAGGGGTTAATTTGATATAATACTTTGGTTATGGGTGAAATGTGCAAATTTTGCAAAATAAGCAAGTGGTTATAAAATATTCATTTTGTCGGGGAATATTCGTTTGGTCGTGGAATATTCTTGCTGTCGGGGAATATTCGTACGACGGCGCAGCCTTGTGTGGGCCCCATAACGGAAAGCGATTGGATGAAGAAAACGACAAGTATAAGTTATTTATAAATAACGGCGTAGTTGTTACCGTTAATACTGTTGGAATACCCGGTGGTTAAAATACAGTAGCACACGGTATTGCACCAATTATTGATTCTTACGTAAGAAGGCACTACTCAATAATTGTTACAGTAGTTATTGTTCAATATTTTATTTTATTGATTCAATAATTGTTGCGTTGATATTTTATATTATTGTTGTTTCAATAATTGTTGCTGCACAGTATTTTCCATTATCAGATCAATAATTCATATTATTTGAATAATATTATTAGATAACATTATTGGCAATGTCTAGAAAGTTCTGTCTAAGGAGAGGTTTGGTCATCTAATTGCGCGCCAGTAAGGAGAAATCCTTATTGGAAAGCCCCCTCTTTCCTGGGAACGGCCTGGTTGTCATAAATGTGATTCTGTAATATTATTTGTGAATAATTAATTATTGATTCATATGATAAGGAAATATTTATTTTATGTGGATATAAATGAGGGATATATTTTTGTGGTTAAAAATGAAGGAGTTAATGTTGAGGTTTTTATCAGTATTTTTGTCGGAATGGAGGTATTAAAAATCAGGGTTTTTGAGATATTTTGCGGGGGTTATAATTTTTAATCCGACCGTTGGATCGTGGTAATTTTTGGATATGTTATACATATATAAGTTGAGTATATGTCCACAAATTTTGAACCGTTAAAAATGAACGTATGATTTATTATGAATTTTACGAGATGACTGGTTCAGAAATTGTTGAATTTTCGGAGTTTATCATTTTGATGGAAAATTCTAGAATTGGTGGGCCCCACTTTGGTTGGTGAAGAAATGTGCTGAATTTTTATTCAAATGTGGTGGGTGGGAATAGTAGCAGGTAAAGCCATCAGGTTGCAGGTCAAGTCCTACAAAATTTTCCTATAAATAGAGGGCTAAGTTAGAATTGAAAATCACACCAGAAACAAGTTTTCTCTCTTTCTCTCTCTAGATTATTGAGTGTATTTTGTGAGTATTTAGATACTTTGAGAGTTTCTATTCATCAGAGCAAGTTTCTTTCAGCCTTATACCGGTATTCCGACCAGAAGTACTGATATTTTGAGGTAAGGGATATTATTTTCTTCTTAATGATATTATTTTCTTCAATATCATTATGCTGAAATATTGATATGAGTTTTTATCAAATTTGGAACTTTTTGTGTCGGGGTTACTATTCACGTATACGGCACTATTCACGAATACGGCACTATTCACCGAAAAATAAAATTTTTCCTTTTTGTCCAAGATGTCTATTATGGTTACTATCTTTGATTGTATCCATGTTTTGATCTTTATTTTTGAATTCTGCTTCACAATTGATTATTATGAAGTATTATTGATCTTGGATAAACTGTTATACGAATCCCTACTATTTGTCCTTCTGTCTCACTGGATTCGTTCTCTTTAAGATATTTTTCATCATCCTCAGTCCTAAATGATGATATTACTGAATATCTTTGGCCTGTAGTGCAAAGATGTATGATTACTTGATGAATATCTTTGGCCTGTAGTGCAAAGATGAACAGGTGTTGAGATGAACATGACTGACAGGTGATACAAATGAATATCTTTGGCCTGTAGTGCAAAGATGAATATTTGGATAAAGATGATTATTAATTGATGTTACAGGGATAAAATATTGATGATGGACTTTTAAATCTTAGAAGATAGTAGAATTCTTTCTCTACTTGACTCTTCTAATGGTTTGCTGTTTCCGCTGCAGTTGTTGATCTAAAACTTGTTGTCGATTATATTCTATCAGATTTTTCCCTGTTGAAGACTAACGATAATTTGTTGTATATTATCTTAGTCATAATATTCTTTACTGGGCTAGTTGAGCTCACCCTTTTCCTTTTTGTTCCATTTTTCTTCTCAGGAGGTGAGAACATAGCAGGATCTAGTCGGGGTATGGAGTGATGGTTCTAGAAAGATGTTTTAGCAGTCCTCACTATTTCTGTAAAATAGTGTTTGAATAATTGTAATGAGGATTTATTTGAGTGTGGATATTGTCTAGAAGACAATATTAGTATTTAAACTCACAGTATGTGTTGTCGTATTTTGCACGACAATTGTATTATTGAAGTTGTAGTTTGCTTTCTGTACCATGTATTTGGCGACTCAGAATGGGTGTTGTATACCTATTTTGGGGGCGTCACAGTTGTTATCAGAGCTTAGGGATATGATCCCTGGCTGAGATGTGAGACAAGAACTAGGAGGGGAGAGACGGGGAATTCCTTCGCTAGTATGACCTGACTAAGTTTATTTGGTGTTTATTTGGTCGGTCAGAGTATAGGGATAATATATGACATGACTATTAACCCTTGTTTTATGGCAGTATTTAAGAATGGCAGCTGAGAACGTTAATAATGGAGTAAATCAGACCGTGGAGACACCTTTGATCACCTCCCAGGGGAACGTGCAACAGGAAGGCAATATTCCTCCTGTAAACAACGTTACCGAGCAAACGATGAATGATGGAATGTTTAGGAGCTTTTTGCAGTTCATGCAAAATCAGACGAGGGAGACTCGTGTGCAGAATACGGGTGGAAATGATAACAACGCGCGGTTTGTCACAGCTAAGCAGTTCAAAGAATTGGGACCACCAGAATTTAAGGGAAAGCCGGATCCGATCATGGCGGAAACGTGGGTCAAGCAAATTATCAAGATATTCGATGTCTTGGGATGCACGGAGGAACAGAAGGTTCCATTCGCCACCTTTATGTTCCGCGGTGAGGCAGACTACTGGTGGGAGTCTGTGAAGCGTACCCAGCCTGACGCACTCAACATGTCCTGGGAAACATTTCAAAAACTGTTCAATGACAAGTACTTTCCTGAAAGTATTCGTCATATGAAGGAGGTGGAGTTTATCAGACTGGAACAAAACAACATGACGGTGTCCCAGTACGAGGCGAAGTTTGCAGAGTTATCCAGGTTTGCACCTCATTTGGTCGAAAATGAGGAACGAATGACAAGGATGTTTCTGAGAGGTCTAAAACCCGAGATTCGGCAATATCTTATCTCTCATAAATTTTCTTTATATTCAGATGTTGTAAACAGGGCTCAATTATTAGAGCGAGATAATGAGTATGTGCAACCGAGGGACCACAACCAGGGTCATACCGGTGGCGGCAGTCATCGAAGCAATGAAAACCAGCAGGGAGGAAAACATTCGGACAAAAGCGGTAACCACTCTGGTGGTAATCGTGGTCGTGATAATAGAAGGAGCGAGTCGGGAGGAGATTTCAAGAAGAGAAGGTACAACAATGATAACGTGAAGACGTCAGCACAAACATCAACTGTTTCTAGGGGAGGAGAACGACCACCGGTCGTATGTTACAAATGTGGGAAAGAGGGACATATCAGCCCAAACTGTCCACAACAATCCAAGGTATGTTATAACTGTGGAAAGGAGGGTCATATAGCTCGAGAGTGTTCTGTAGCAAAACCAAGTTCAGCGGGGATGGTGACTCCAAAAGTTGTCCCGGATAAGTCGAAATCAGCGGTTCCTGGAAGGGCGTTTGTCGTGACTGGCCAAAACGCGAGAAACCCGAACGAGGTGATCACGGGTAAGCTAATCTTGAATTCTTGCGAAGTTTATACTTTACTAGATACCGGTTCTACCCATTCTTTTATCTCTCCTGCTTGTGCTCAACGTTTAAACTTGACTCCGGAGAAATTGGACTTTAACTTATCTGTTGAAACTCCGTTGGGTGAAACCTTCGTTACATCTACAGTTTATAAATCTTGCATGATCCAAGTTGGCACTATCACATTACCTGTTGATCTTATCTCTTTAAAGATACTTGCTTTTGATGTGATTTTAGGAATTGATTGGTTAACCACTCATCATGCTAAAATTGATTGTTTTCGTAAGGTTGTTAGTTTTCATATTCCTAACCAACCTGTCATACGAATTCAAACTACTAAACCACTAAAATCAGTCACTGTCATATCAAGCCACAAAGCTATTCGTTTATTGAAAAACGGATGTCAAGCTTTCTTAGCCCATGTTATGGATTTGAACAAAGACAAGTCAGATTTGAATAATATTTCTATTGTTAGAGAATTTTCCGATGTATTTTCTGAAGAACTTCCTGGTCTACCCCCAGAACGTGAAATTGAATTCTTTATTGACCTTGAACCCGGTACAAAGCCCATTTCTAAAACTCCATATCGAATGGCTCCTATTGAACTTCAGGAGTTAAAAGTCCAACTACAGGAGTTGTTGGACATCGGTTTTATTCGTCCTAGTACGTCTCCTTGGGGTGCTCCTGTTTTATTCGTAAAGAAGAAAGACGGGAGTATGCGACTTTGTATTGACTATCGAGAATTGAATCATGTCACTATCAAGAATAGGTATCCGCTACCTCGCATTGATGACCTGTTCGACCAGTTACAAGGAACACAATTCTTTTCAAAGATCGACTTCGTTCTGGATATCATCAGCTGAAGATTAAAACTGAGGATATTCCAAAGACTGCCTTCAGAACTCGGTACGGGCATTATGAATTCTTAGTCATGTCTTTTGGATTGACTAATGCTCCTGCTGCCTTCATGGATATGATGAACCGTGTATTCAAAGAATATTTGGATCAGTTCGTTGTTGTCTTTATTGATGACATCCTCATCTATTCCAAAAGCCGTGAAGATCATGAGCGCCATTTGAAGCTGGTACTGCAAAGGCTTCGTGAAAATAAGCTATATGCCAAATTGAAGAAATGCGAGTTCTGGCTTGAGGAAGTAGCATTCCTTGGGCACGTGGTGTCAAAACATGGAGTATCTGTCGACCCGGCGAAGATTGAAGCCATACAAAGTTGGGAGCAACCGAAGTCGGTAACCGAAGTACGTAGCTTTCTGGGCTTAGCTGGTTATTATCGGAGATTTGTGGAAGGATTTTCTCGAATCGCTACTCCGTTAACTCAGCTGACTCGGAAAGATACAAAATTCGTATGGAGTGAGGAATGCGAGAAGAGTTTCCAAGAACTCAAGAGGAGACTCATTTCGGCACCTGTTCTGACAATACCATCTGGTTCGGATGGATTTGTTATCTACAGCGATGCTTCAGGCAAAGGGTTAGGATGTGTTCTCATGCAACATGGGAAAGTCATAGCCTATGCCTCACGACAACTCAAAGAATATGAGAGGAATTATCCTACTCATGATTTGGAGTTGGCAGCAGTCGTTTTTGCGTTGAAGATCTGGAGACACTACCTGTATGGGGAGAAAGTGGAGATCTATACAGATCATAAAAGCCTCAAATATTTCTTCACCCAAAAGGAACTCAACATGCGGCAGCGACGTTGGCTCGAGCTGTTGAAAGATTACGATCATACCATCCAATATCATCCTGGAAAAGCAAACGTAGTAGCTGACGCATTGAGTAGAAGATCATATGCGGGTACGAGTGCAATGTTGTTAACACAAAGGCCCATTTTGTATGACTTGCAAAGGATGGAGATAGAGATGAAGGCTCCAAGTACCCACATGATGATATCAAATATACGAGTAGAACCGACTTTAATCGATAAAGTTAAAGCTGCTCAAGCTACGGACATGGAGCTGATGCGTATGAAGAAGAAAGTGCAAGAAGGTGCTATTCCAGAAGCAAGAATCGATGAAGAAGGAATACTTCGAGTCAACTCCAGACTTTGTGTTCCTAACGATTTTGACTTGAAGCATAGAATAATGATGGAGGCACACAACACACCGTTTGCAATCCATCCTGGGAGTACCAAAATGTATCACGATCTTCGACATACATTTTGGTGGAGCAATATGAAAAGAGAGATCGCGGAGTTTATCTCGAGATGTTTAACTTGTCAACGTGTAAAAGCGGAGCATCAAGTACCAAAGGGTCCATTGCAACCACTTGAGATTCCGAAATGGAAGTGGGAACACATTACTATGGATTTTGTTACGGGTCTTCCCAAGGTTTCTCAAGGCATAGATGCGATTTGGGTTATTGTTGATAGATTAACCAAGTCCGCTCATTTCTTGCCGATACGTGAGACTTATTCCCTTGAACGTCTTGCTAGTATGTACGTGAACGAGATTGTGAGATTGCATGGCATGCCAGTATCCATAGTTTCGGATCGTGACCCAAGATTCACTTCACGATTTTGGGTTAGCTTGCAGAAAGCTATGGGCACGGATTTACGATTCAGTTCGGCATACCATCCTCAAACGGACGGACAATCAGAGAGGACTATTCAAACTCTTGAAGATCTATTAAGACTTTGTGTCCTAGATCTCAAAGGGAGTTGGGATAAGTACCTACCATTGGTGGAATTCTCCTACAACAACAGTTATCAGGCGAGCATAGGTGTGGCTCCATTCGAGGCGTTGTATGGAAGAAAATGTCGTTCTCCAGTATGCTGGGACGAGGTGGGTGAAGCAACATTGTTGGGACCAGAGTTGGTACGCATTACTACAGAGAAGATCCAAACGATTCGACAACGTATACAAACGGCACAGGATCGACAAAAGAGTTATGCGGATCTTCATCGGAAGGACGTGGAATTTAATATTGGGGATCATGTATTGTTACGTGTTGCACCATGGAAGGGAGTTACAAGATTTGGGAAGAGAGGAAAGCTCAATCCAAGATTTGTTGGTCCATTTGAGATTCTTGAGCGAATAGGAAATGTGGCATATAGACTCGCATTACCTCCAAGCATGTCTCGTGTTCATAATGTTTTTCACATATCTATGCTTCGTAAATATGTTAAAGACCCGAACCACATTATTGAGTTAGAACCAGACGAGATAGCTGAAGATTTAACGTACGAGGAGGTACCTGTTAAGATCTTGGATAGGAAAGAGCATGTCCTACGCACGAAGGTTATACCACAAGTTAAGGTTTTGTGGAGAAACCATGCTATTGAAGAAATGACCTGGGAGTTGGAATCAGAAATGAAAGCGAGGTATCCTCACCTTTTTGAAACATCAGGTACGTACGTCAATTTCGAGGACGAAATTTCATAAGGAGGGGAGGTTGTAAGACCCCAACTTATTAATGAATAAAATCAAATTTTCTATAATATTATTGTGAATAATAAGGGGTTAATTTGATATAATACTTTGGTTATGGGTGAAATGTGCAAATTTTGCAAAATAAGCAAGTGGTTATAAAATATTCATTTTGTCGGGGAATATTCGTTTGGTCGTGGAATATTCTTGCTGTCGGGGAATATTCGTACGACGGCGCAGCCTTGTGTGGGCCCCATAACGGAAAGCGATTGGATGAAGAAAACGACAAGTATAAGTTATTTATAAATAACGGCGTAGTTGTTACCGTTAATACTGTTGGAATACCCGGTGGTTAAAATACAGTAGCACACGGTATTGCACCAATTATTGATTCTTACGTAAGAAGGCACTACTCAATAATTGTTACAGTAATTACTGTTCAATATTTTATTTTATTGATTCAATAATTGTTGCGTTAATATTTTATATTATTGTTGTTTCAATAATTGTTGCTGCACAGTATTTTCCATTATCAGATCAATAATTCATATTATTTGAATAATATTATTAGATAACATTATTGGCAATGTCTAGAAAGTTCTGTCTAAGGAGAGGTTTGGTCATCTAATTGCGCGCCAGTAAGGAGAAATCCTTATTGGAAAGCCCCCTCTTTCCTGGGAACGGCCTGGTTGTCATAAATGTGATTCTGTAATATTATTTATGAATAATTAATTATTGATTCATATGATAAGAAAATATTTATTTTATGTGGATATAAATGAGGGATATATTTTTGTGGTTAAAAATGAAGGAGTTAATGTTGAGGTTTTTATCAGTATTTTTGTCGGAATGGAGGTATTAAAAATCAGGGTTTTTGAGATATTTTACGGGGGTTATAATTTTTAATCCGACCGTTGGATCGTGGTAATTTTTGGATATGTTATACATATATAAGTTGAGTATATGTCCACAAATTTTGAACCGTTAAAAATGAACGTATGATTTATTGTAAGTTTTACGAGATGACTGGTTCAGAAATTGTTGAATTTTTGGAGTATATCATTTTGATGGAAAATTCTAAAATTGGTGGGCCCCACTCTTGGTTGGTGAAGAAATGTGCTGAGTTTTTTATTCAAATGTGGTGGGTGAGAATAGTAGCAGGTAAAGCCATCAGGTTGCAGGTTAAGTCTGCTTCGGCGTCCTAACATTTTTTCTATAAATAGAGGGCTAAGTTAGAATTGAAAATCACACCAGAAACAAGTTTTCTCTCTTTCTCTCTCTAGATTATTGAGTGTATTTTGTGAGTATTTTGATACTTTGAGAGTTTCTATTCATCAGAGCAAGTTTCTTTCAGCCTTATACCGGTATTCCGACCCGAAGTACTGATATCTTGAGGTAAGGGATATTATTTTCTTCTTAATGATATTATTTTCTTCAATATCATTATGCTGAAATATTGATATGAGTTTTTATCAAATTTAGAATTTTTTGTGTCGGAGTTACTATTCACGTATACGGCACTATTCACTTATACGGCACTGTTCACCGAAAAATAAAATTTTCTCTTTTTGTCCAAGTAATCTATTATGATTACTATCTTTGATTGTATCCATGTTTTGATCTTTATTTTTGAATTCTGCTTCACAATTGATTATTATGAAGTATTATTGATCTTAGATAAACTGTTATACGAATCCCTAATATTTGTCCTTCTGTCTCACTGGATTCGTTCTCTTTAAGATATTTTTTATCATCCTCAGTCTTAAATGATGATATTACTAAATATCTTTGGCCTGTAGTGCAAAGATGTATGACTACTTGATGAATATCTTTGGCCTGTAGTGCAAAGATGAACAGGTGCTGAGATGAACATGACTGACAGGTGATACAAATGAATATCTTTGGCCTGTAGTGCAAAGATGAATATTTGGATAAAGATGATTATTAATTGATGTTACAGGGATAAAATATTGATGATGGACTTTTAAATCTTAGAAGATAGTAGAATTCTTTCTCTACTTGACTCTTCTAATGGTTTGCTGTTTCCGCTGCAGTTGTTGATCTAAAACTTGTTGTCGATTATATTCTATCAGATTTTTCCCTGTTGAAGACTAACGATAATTTGTTGTATATTATCTTAGTCATAATATTCTTTACTGGGCTAGTTGAGCTCACCCTTTTTCTTTTTGTTCCATTTTTCTTCTCAGGAGGTGAGAACATAGCAGGATCTAGTCGGGATATGGAGTGATGGTTCTAGAAAGATGTTTTAGCAGTCCTCACTATTTCTGTAAAATAGTGTTTGAATAATTGTAACGAGGACTTATTTGAGTGTGGATATTGTCTAGAAGACAATATTTGTATTTAAACTCACAGTATGTGTTGTCGTATTTTGCACGACAATTGTATTATTGAAGTTATAGTTTGTTTTCTGTATCATGTATTTGGCGACTCAGAATGGGTGTTGTATACCTATTTTGGGGGCGTCACAGCGACGTTCGATATTCCAAATATCTTTGAACGCTCAGGACTTAATATAAAATCTTTGAGGGGTTTGTTATTATTTGTCTCATCTTGTTTAGCGCTCACACACACACACACACATATATTTATATATATATATATATATATATATATATATATATATATATATAGTATAAGCATGTACATGTAGAATACTATATTCTACCCGGATTGATTGTGGACTTTATTCTAGTTTGATTTACTAGAGCCAACAAGTGAACCAAAAGGTCAAACCTAGTGTGCAAGAATTAAATTTAAATATAACAATTACATTTAAATCTCGAGCTCCATTATAAATGGATCTTCAAGCGCTCCTTGCTCCTTGATCTCCAATTCTTTAAAATAATTCTAACTATTCCTATTATAAAACTATTTAAAATAAATAGAAACCTTGATCAGTAGTCAAGGGGAAGTATGTGACGAACGAGATTTTTGTAATTTAATTCTTAATATTTATTGAATTAAATAAATATTTTTGATGATTTAATTATTTGATTAAATAATTAATTGATGAAGTTGTGGTAGAGTAATTTAATTATATGTATTATAATTATTAAATTAATGTAGAGAATTTTATTATTCAAAGTTTGTAATTATGAGAGTTTATTAATTAAAAGAAATATTTAATAAACTTAATGTTATTTTAATTAATGTAATAATTAATTAGAGATTTAATAATTTGATATAATTAATCAATGAGAAAATTAATTATATGATTATGTGAATTTATGATAAATTATTATATTTTATTTAAATTAAAGTAAATAAGATATTTGAATTGGGTGTGACATGAAATAAACTATAGGATAAAAGCGTTATTAAATTAAATGGTTTGGAATCTTTTATTATCAGCCAAACGAGGCCCTAAGAGGAGTTGGTGGCAGTTAACCATTTCTGGGTAATTGACCACCACTCAGCGCGTCAGTTCTTTATATTATACGCCTTCCTTTTTGTTTTATTATTTGCTAAGTCTGGGAAAAGCAAAATAGAGAAGGAAAGAGAGAGTTTGTGGAATTGTAAGAGAGAATTAAGAAATTATTGAGGAATTTGGGAATTGAGTAATCGAATTAGCATCCAAAAAGGGTTTCTCCATTAATCTGCACTCTATACTCTGGGTAATTCCTTTAAACCCAATTTTTTATTACGTCGTATAAGTTTCTTAGAAAATGGCTTTCAAAATTCTGTAAAGTCTTTGTAAATGGGAAATTGTGTTGTTATATGGATATATGTAATAATATGATTAGCATAACATGTTTTATTATATGTTATATAAGTTTCCATATCATCAATTCATAATTTTATAATGTATGTTATTTACAGAGTATAGAATATGGCCATATGGCCCTTATACGTAAAATTAATATGTCAAACATAAATTGTTCTGCAAAATTCACACTGGTATATAATTATGCATGTTAAAACGAAGGAAACGAAACTTGAATGGATAGAATTGGTGTTATAACGAATTCGTGGCGTTGAATTTTATGATTTATGTTCAAAACCTTCAAGAACATCAAGAACATCAAGAACAGTGAAAATTTCATGTTTTAATTCTGTAATTATGTGTTTTAATGGGTTAAAGTCATTCTAAAAATGTTGGGTAATGATTATGTATGAATTCTAGCATGTGGGTATGTTAATTTAGTGAAATTAATAACCATGTAGTGTCCATTTCGCTGAACTCTGTGTTCTTTGTGAACTGGGAATCAAAATTTGGAATTTCGCGCCGCGGCGCCAACTCCAGAACTGACGTGTCGCGTCGCAGCGCCAAGAGTCCGACCGCAGCGCCATCGCGCCAAGTACAAGTATAAAAGTGGCGCCGCAGCGCCACTCTGCAGAATGTCTAGAAACGAATTTTTAGAAATTTTTAAGTCTAGTAATGTGGCATTAACCTAATTTAATAAACATAGAAATATGTTAGAAGTATAATGAGATGTTAAAATAGATACTTAACATGTAAATAACATAATTGCATGTGGATTGAATTATTGAATACATAATTAGCTTATTATTTGTGAAGTGTAAAATTGTGTGATAATAAGTTTGATAAATTGACTAAGTATGGTCATAACCCGAGTTAGACAAAAAATTGACTGATATTATGAATGTAAATGATATGTAGGATTTAAATCAAGGAACGAGTTTAATTAAAATATAATCTACGCATGAGGCAAGTATTCTAACCCTACTTGTTATCATTATTCAAGTTTGTAAATTACTTCAAGCAAGTCTTGTTATTATTAAATCAAGTTTGATTTGTTATATTAAAGATTAATTATCTTTTCAAAGTATGAATCTGATATACAATATTTGTTCTATTGTATACCTCTTGAGATAGTTATTCAATTTAAATACCATTTATTGTTGAACCTTGTTAAACTAGTAAACCCTTATTGATTCGACTAGTCCATAGTTGATGAACGTTCTAAATTTTAGAATCCTTATTGATTTATCCAAACCAAACTTCCTTTGGTGCGAACTCTCTTGACAAACTAAGATGAACAACCTTGTAAAGGGATTACTTATGCGTTAGCGTTAAGATATTGTGCACAGTATGGTACTAAGGGTTGATCCCCCTAAGTACGAGAAGAAGAGTCCATAGTCTTATGACTGTTAAAGGTTTCAAGTATAACCCTTGATAACCTAGGACATAGTTCAAGGTCTTATGACCCTCAGATTTCTTTTGATTCTTGTTATTCATTCTTGATTCAAAAGTTGAGCTTTATTTCAGAAGTCTTTGATTCACTCGCATGTTATTATACATTGTTATTTCATTATTTTACTTGTGGGCAATAGTGCTCACTCTTGCGTAATAATAACATTGCAGTTAAGAACGAAAGAACCGACGAACCTTCCACTAGTAAAGGCAAGGGAAAGATTATCAAGTGATGAAGACTTGTTGTTTATGTGATGTTGAACTTATATGTTAAGACTTATGTTAATGTTATTTAAGACTTATCATTTGTTTATGTTTCCGCACAGATGTTTAAGGTTAGTATGACCTTGAATTGTAAATAACATAATTGCATGTGGATTGATTTATTGAATACATAATTAGCTTATTATTTGTGAAGTGTAAAATTGTGTGACAATAAGTTTGATAAATTGACTAAGTATGGTCATAACCCGAGTTAGACAAAAAGAATGAGCTTGTGATGACTAGTACGTTATAATTGACTGGTATTATGAATGTAAATGATATATAGGATTTAAATCAAGGAACGAGTTTAATTAAAGTGTAATCTACGCACGAGGCAAATATCCTAGCCCTACTTGTTATCATTATTCAAGTTTATAAATTACTTCAAGCAAGTCTTGTTATTATTAAATCAAGTTTGATTTGTTATATTAAAGATTAATTATCTTTTCAAAGTATGAATCTGTTATACAATACTTGTTCTATTGTATACCTCTTGAGATAGTTATTCAATTTAAATACCATTTATTGTTGAACCTTGTTAAACTAGTAAACCCTTATTGATTCGACTAGTCCATAGTTGATGAACGTTCTAAATTTTAGAATCCTTATTGATTTATCCAAACCAAACTTCCTTTGGTGCGGACTCTATTGTCAAACTGAGATGAACAACCCTGTAAAGGGATTACTTATGCGTTAGCGTTAAGATATTGTGCACAGTATGGTACTAAGGGCTGATCCCCCTAAGTACGAGAAGAAGAGTCCATAGTCTTATAACTGTTAAAGGTTTCAAGTATAACCCTTGATAACCTAGGACATAGTTCAAGGTCTTATGACCCTCAGATTTCTTTTGATTCTTGTTATTCATTCTTGATTCAAAAGTTGAGCTTTATTTCAGAAGTCTTTGATTCACTCGCATGTTATTATACATTGTTATTTCATTATTTTACTTGTGGGCAATAGTGCTCACTCTTGCGTAATAATAACATTGCAGTTAAGAACGAAAGAACCGACGAACCTTCCACTAGTAAAGGCAAGGGCAAGATTATAAAGTGATGAAGACTTGTTGTTTATGTGATGTTGAACTTATGTGTTAAGACTTATGTTAATGTTATTTAAGACTTATCATTTGTTTATGTTTCCGCACAGATGTTTAAGGTTAGTATGATCTGGGATTGTATTTATTATTCAGATGTTGTAACCCCATAAGGGAAGGATTTATTTCTATCTATTGCATGGTTTGCATTTATTATGGGTAGATAGATATATGATGTTTGAATAGTTAACACCAAATCATGTGGGAATGGAAGTACCCGGATTTGGGGGTGTCACAAAGTACATGGGAAGGATATAAAATTTACATTAAGAAAAATTAGAAAAGACGAGGTACGCATACCCCATTTAATAAAACTCATGCATTCATGCATCTAACTAAAATAAAATCCAATCACATTGGTCAATAGTCTATAATCAACCCCATTTATTATCATACACATCATTATATGTATTAATAAATAACATTCATCTCATGAATAATAAATCTATTCCATATATGCATTGATATCAATTTAATGGGTAATTTCAAATTTATTAAAATCCAATTTTGAAATAAAAATAAACTTCTTTATTTTAATCAAAATTTAAATCATAATAAACTTTTTTATTTTATTTTATCCAATTTTGAATAAAAATAAACCCCTTTATTTTTAATCAAATTCTCAATCAAAATAAACTCATTTATTTTAATTAACAAGGAATCCAATTTCAAGTATAAAATAAACTCCTTTATTTTAACTTAAAATTGCTGGAAAAATAAAATATGTTGAATCATATTCTTTATTAAAATTAAACACATTTAATTTTAGGAAACATGGAATCCTATTCCATATGTGATTAAACTCTTTTATTCAAATGAATGTGGAATCCAATTTCAAGTTAATATAAAACTTTTATATAAACTTTTTTATTCAAACAAATGTGGAAACCAATTCTAATTCAAATAAACAACTTTATTTTAATCCAATTCTAAATTAAAATAAACTCCTTTATTTCTAATTTAGAATTACTAAAAAACAATGTATCTAATTTTAATTAAAATAAACCTTTTATATTAATTAAAAATCAAATAATAATAATAAAAATTCAGGGGAGTGGCGCTGCGGCGCCTCTAGTGAACTAGCATCAGGCGCTGCAGCGCCAACACCAATTTTTCAAAATTCTGACCCGGCACTGCCAATATGCCTTAGGCAGGCTCTGCAGCGCCACTGGACGGAGTCTGTTTTTTCAGTTCGCGAATTATGCAGTTTTTCTCTAAAAGTATGATTTTATATCAATAATTATGCCCAAAAAATTTGTTCTGAACACATATCAACATACATATCGAATTTGAACAATTAATAACTCGCATAAATATTTGGCTCTAATACCACTGCTAGGTTTGTAATATTTATGTACACAATCAAATTGCATCAAAATAGCGAAAGTATGAAAAATTAGAGTTTAAAATTTTACAAACTATATACCCGGATCATCTTTTATGCGCTATTATTAATTAAACGAAAGAAGAAGAATATTAGATTCATACTCTTGTAGAATCATGCTTCCACAAGTACGAGTTCACCTCCAATTCTTTTGCACTCCCCTTGAAAAACATCGGGTCGATTCCTTCCTTTGATCAACATTAGCCACCCAAGTGTTTGGCCTCTGGAAGTGATCCACCAAGGAAGAACAAGTATTCAAGAAGATGAGTGTTTAACAAAACCCTAATTCTATCTCTATAGAATTATGTGTATTCTCCTAACTCTTGGAATTATCATTCACGTGTGTTGTGAAAAATATCAACCCTTACCCATAATAAGACTCATCTTATTTATAGATGTAGGCAACCCTCCTAAACAATGTAGGAATTGTGTTTTATTTTAATTAATTAAACTCCTTTAATTAATTAGGCTCTTAATCTTATTAGGAATAATTAATTAAACTCTTTTAATTAATTAGCCTCTTAATCTTTTTAGGAATATATGAGAGTACCTTTTATTAATTAATTCCCAAACTCCTTTAGAAATTAAATAATAATAATAATAATAATAATAATAATAATAATAATAATAATAATAATAATAATAAGACTCAACTTATTATTTTATATTTAATATTTTCATAATATTAAATAATAAATATTAAGCTATTTAATTTTTTCTATCACCATAGATTAAATTAAATACACACAACTTATTATTACGATTATGCCATTTACTTATTAAATAAATATTTTTTCTTTTATGGTGTGACCATTTAGCTTTTTCATATTAAACCGGTTGTGAATAAATCAATTAGAATGATTATAATCTTATTTAAATAAATAAATTAATCTAATAATTTATTTAAATAAATAACATTTATTCTACAATAAGGATAAACATCCTTAACGATTAACGACTTTTCAGATAATATAGATTTTAACATTAATCATAAAAGATCATTTGAGTAAATAGTTGTCGTATAATTCAATCCTTCCACCATACAATGTCCCAATTAAATATAAGACATAAAATTACTGTCAAGTCTTATTTTATTTAATTATATGTATTTTGATTCTTAAATGCACAACTCCAAATAATGCAAATTAGAAACTCCTTTCTAATTTCATTCTGCCTTGACCAAGGACTACTGGGTTGTTATTTATCGAATCACAAGACATTCTCTTCTTTTACTAGAAGCGGTAGATTCTTTGTTGATCATTCATGATCTCCATGCACAACTTATTACACCCATACATACCAATTGATATATCCTAAGGATTTTAAGGGACATGTCAAAGTATAACTTATCATACACAAGATACTATGATAATCTCAAGTCTAAGGATCACTTGTACTACTATCACTACAAGAATTCATATTGACAGGCAAGTAAAACTCCATCAGGTATTCCTTAATGAGCCACGTTCAGTGAACTTATTCTCCAATAAACACCTACATACTTGCTTCAGTGTCTCCGTACAAATAATCGTGAGATCAATCATTATCATCCAATGAGCAAGCAACGTATGTACCAATCAATCCGGATTCACTATTCTCATTTTTAGTAATCCAACGATTGAGAACAATTTTAGTTTGTGAGCTATCTAAGAATTTAGATCTCATTTGCATGATCATCATTACGATTCTAAAAGCATTGTTCAAAACTATGAGTTTATCACATATTATAAAAACAACACCATGTAGATAATTAAAAGTCTTTAATTAAACAATTCTTTTATTAATAAATGAATAAGATTGTTACAAAGTATATACTTTATCATCAAACATGATTGCATTGTGCGCATACTACTTTCATATGGTTCATATTACTAATTCATTGTAGGGATTCATTTCAAAGAAGATGCTCAAAAAAGGGAGAAAGAACCATTAAAGTTGGCAATGGAGAGTCTATACAAGTTAAAGTTGTATGAATTCTTCCTTTAGTTTTGTAGAGTGGTTTCACCTTGTATTTATATGATACTCTTTATGTTCCTAGTATGACATGAAACTTAATTTTTGTATCTAAACTTGACGTTGATGGTTTTTCGTTTAAGTTTGGGAATAATAAAATAATTATTTATCATTAATCTCATGTTATTGGTTCTGGCTCTTTATAGGGAAACCTCTATAAGTTAAATTTGGATAATATCTTTGTTGAATCCTTGCTAATAATGAATGTGACAGAAAGTACCTCTAACTGTGAGAATAAGATAAAATTAGATAATGAGAATTCTTCAAAATTATGGCATCAACGTTTTATCCATATTTCAAAATACAGAATGCAATGTCTTATGAATGATGAAATTATTTATTCACTATATTTTTCTTATCTTGACCATTATATTGAATGTATAAAAGGAAAATATGTGAAAGGTAATAAGAAAGGAGCCACTAGAAGTGGTGCACTTCTTGAAATGAATCACACTTATATATGTGGACCATTTTCTCCTGGAATTAGTGGACACAAATCTTTCATTACATTCATTGATAACTATTCTCGTTATACTTATGTCTATCTGATTAATGAAAAATCTAAATCACTAAATACTTAGACATGTTGCATGAGACCAAACGTTTCCTTTCTGGAAAGTTTGATATGAAGGATCTCGGTGAAGCCTCTTATGTCATAGGTATAGAAATTCATCGAGATAGTTCTCGTGGAATATTAGGATTGTCCCAAAGAGCTTATATTGACAAATTTTTAATAAATACAATATGAAAATTTGCTCTCCTACTGTTGCCCGTGTTATTAAGGGTGACAAATTTGGCTCATATCAATGCCCTAAGAATCAGTTGGAACGTGATCAAATGAATCTTATTCCTTATGCTTCTATGGTTGGGAGTCTTATGTACGCTCACGTTTGTACACGTCCAGATATAATGTATGTAACTGATATGCTTGAGCGTTACCAGTCAAATCCAAGTTTGGATCATTAGAAAACAACCAAAAAGGTTTTACGCTACTTATAGAGTACTAAGGAATTTATGCTTATATTTAGAAAAAACAGATAACCTTGAAGTTGTTGGTTATTCTAATTTTGCTAAATGTAAAGACGAAAAGAAATCTGCATAAGTAGGATTGTGCACCATTTCTGGATTTTTCGATTTTTCAATTTTTTGGACCGGACCGAACTGGCCGGTTCGGTATAAAAAGAACCGATCCTATTTTGGTACAAAAAACCCGGTATATACCCGTTTTTCGGTACCAGTTTTGGTACGACCTATTTATGGTTCGGTTTTACCAAACCGGACCGGTATATACCGATTTTTTAATTTTTTATTATTAATAAATAATTAATAAAAATAATAAAATAATAATAATAATAATAATAATAAAAAAATAAAAATAAAATAATAATAATAATAATAAATAATAATAATTATATTAATTTTTGGTAAAAATTGGTACCGAACCGATAAACCAGTTCGGTATACCGGTCCAACCGGTACCGGTATCGGTACCAAAATTTGGCTAATTTCTGTACCGATATGGTTCGTTCCTGTTTTTACCGGTTGCACACCCCTATACATCAGGGTACATCTTTATTTTTTCAAGAGGCTCTATTTCGTGGAGAAGTTATAAGCATGAGTTAACTACCACTTCCACGATGATGACAAAATATGTGGCTTGTTATCATACTACTTGTCAAGGCATATTATTGAGGAATGTAATTTCAGGATTTAAGGTTGTAGATTTCATTTCAAGGCCATTGAAAGTATTTTGTGATAATGATTCTGCTGTTAATTTTTTCAACAACACCAGTTCGAGTGGTGTTAGACTGTACCTCGACACTAAGTACTTATTTATCGGGGAAAAAGTTGAAGAACAAAGCGTTGTCATTAAATATATTAGTACGCATAATATGTTAGCAGATCCACTTACGAAAGGTGATGTAATAAAAATATGTAACTGTAAGTACATAGTGTCAAAGTGAAGAACTAACAAGTACATGTCGAACCCACAGATACTAGATTAATTTTAATGTATCCTTAATATCTATTATAGGCGAATTAGAAATAATGATGGAGAAATGATTAACTATAATTAAACTAACTAATAATAAGAAAGAAATCTAGGAATCTGAATCCATTAAACAATAAACATAATAAATAATTCAATGTTTTTTATTTTTATAACTTAAATATGATTTTGATATCCCTTCCCTTTAATTTAGTAATTTTATAATTTTATAATTAACGTGGACAAACATAGACTATGAAAATTTAAGGATTAACTATAACTCATCAAAACTTCTTTGAGCAAACATGAATTATGAAAAACTCATATCTTAACAATAATCTATCAAAACCTCTTAATTAATTTAAAATCACATAAGAACTATAAAACGAAACTATTTCAATAACGAAACATGAAGGCAAAATCAATTAAACATAAAATCATAAATAAAAGAAGATATAAAAAATATTATCATGAATAATTATTTAATTTCATCTTCATCCTAAATATAAAAAATTAACTAGACAAGAAAATAAATAAACTAACTAAAATAAAGAAAAGAAGAAGATAAAAAATAAATAAGAAACTCCCTTTATTAATGATCCTCTAACAAGCGAAAAGTAATTTATTTCTTATTCCTACTCCTAACCTAAACTAATACAATCCAATACTTCTTCTCTCTAAACCAAGAGACCTATTTATAGGGAAAATAAATTTGTGCCATAATTTAGATTCATTGAACTTGGCATCTTTTATTCCGTTTTATCTTATTGGCTTCAATCTCTACAAGATAATCTCTCAAGAATCCTTTTCTATGTAGGTTTCAACTTTCTAGTGGCAATCAACTTCTCAAAGAAATTTTTTAGATAAACCTTCCTTTCTCTTCTTGGATTTGACTTGCACACCAAGATTGTTCCACCTCTTTTCTTTTCGTTGTAAGATTCTTCTTGGATATTTCTTACATGAATAAGAGCAATATCGCTTGATCACTAAGATTTTAACTTTATTACAACAAAATATTAAATCCTACAAAACAAAATAAACATATTAATTAAATAAACTAATATAATGAAAATGATAAAATTAGGGATAATAAAATTTGTGAATTATGTGCCTATTAAATACCCCCATACCTATCTTTTACTCGTCTTCGAGTAAAATAAAAATAAAATAAAAATAAAATAAAAACTATACTACCCCATTTTCGTAGAAAATACGATTGCACTTAACATGTGCAACAAGCCTTTAAACTCAAGATTATCCCAAGTGGACAAGTTATGTCTCGTGAGGGTTTACAGTGAATATACCCACAAAATACAAAAATATTTTTGGGTTTAACAAGTTATGAAATTGAAAGAAAACTTCTAAATATTCATGGGCATTATACATAAGCAAAATTAAATTCAAAATCACACTTTCACCTTATCAAAAATACTCAATCTTCATTTTAGGCACCATATTTCATTAAATTAATTCCATGTAATTCATGCATGTATGTGATGTAACTCTTAGTAGGGATTTTTACTACGAAAATCAAGCAAACTTGTAAGATCCTGACTTTTATAAAATAAAAGTCTAATTTTATTTATGATTATTATTCTAAAATTGAAAAATGTTAAATTAATAAATAATCAAATGAGTAATTAATCGGATAAATGAGCTAATAAAAGAGGAGAAAACTAAAATTTGTGTGGGCGACTGAATTTGGAAATTGAGGAAGAAGGGAAGGGGAGGAAAAGGTTAAAGAAAAAGGAAGGAAGAAAATGAGGGAAGGAAGGGAGAAAAGTGGGAGAGAGAAAAGAAAGAAAATAAAATAAAAGGTGAAGTACTCCCACCCATTTGTTAGTCATGGGAAATATCAAAAAATTAGAAAGAGCGGGAAGGTAAGGAAGATGAGAGAAATAGAGAAGAAGAGAAGAAGAAGCAAGGAAGAATGAAAGAAAAAGATTTTGATGAAAATGTAATTTTAAAATTTCTTAATTTATTTTTAGATTTAAGTTTTCATAATTTTATATGAAGAAATTTTGTTTATACTTGATTTAGATGGTTTAAACTTGTATAAATAAGGATCAAACGAGAGAAATCAAATGAAAAACGAAATTTAGAATTTTTTAGAAAAATTAGTTTACTACTTGATTTTGTAAAATTCATAACTCTTTGTGTATAATGAGTTAGGAGATGAGCCATATATCAAAAGAAAGCCCCGGAAGTAAGCTAACCGCAAAAATTTGAATCACCCAAAAATTCTTTGTGAATTTTTCGTGTTGACTGTTTGAGTGAAACTGGTATGAAGGACTCATACTCCAAAAAATCAGTGTTCTTGAGCTCTATTGCGTGAGTTATAATTTTTAATCCGACCGTTGAATCGTTGTAATTTTCAGATATGTTATGCATATATAAGTTGAGTATATGTCCACAAATTTTGAACCGTTAAAGATTAACGTTTGATTTGTTATGAATTTTAAGAGGTAACTAATTCAGAAATTTTTATAGCAGAATATTTCGGTAGCCTGTCTCTCTATGTTAGAATCAGAATTTGGAAAAAACTTTCTTCTATAAAGTTGTAGAGAATTAAATTTTACATGAAAATGACAAAAGATCCGTATTTTTCTGATAAAATGGATAATTATTATGAATTATTGATATTTCTTTATATTGGAATTTCTAATTAAATTATCAAAAAAATTATTTGGGCTGAAATATTTTTACATAATGCTTATAATATCATCTTAGAATTTATATAAATTTTTAATGAATTATTGAAAAGCAGAAGTAATTATTATATTTTAAAACTATTTATAGTTAGTTTGAAAATAGAAGAAATTCATAGAAAATTCTACGAATGATGAAAAATTATGAAACTTGGTGAAAAATCTTATAAGGTTATTTTATAATTTTTGAGTAGTTTTAAAAAATTATTGAATAACAAAAATATTTATTGTATTTTTAAGCTATTTATGGTTAGTTTAAAAATAGAAAAAATTCATAGAAAATTCTATGAATGGTGGAAAATTATGAATTTTGCTGAAAAATATTATAATAATGTAAGATTAATATTGATGATGTTTTAAAGATATAAAAGTATGTGGAGTGGGTATTTCTATTTTGAAGCTATTAAATGATAGTTTTTATAAATAGAAATAATTATAGAAAATTGTTGGATAATCTGAAAAATGTGAAAATTATTTGAAAAGTTCAGAATACTATTTTAAAGATTTTAGAAGTGTTAGTAAGCTCATGAGGTGTCGGGATGTAAACGCACAAGTAACGAATGAATTATGATATAAAAACAAAAATAATATTTTTGTTAAAGTAAAAATGGTGATAATACCATAATAGTAGATTATCATATATGAGGTTTTAGATTTCTCAAGTTTTATTCACTTCTAAAGTTTTGGATAATGAATAATAATTTTTTGCGATAAATAAAGATAACTTGAACGAATAATGAATTATTAGTTGGTTTATATGTTATTCGAGATAAATATGATTTGGTGTTGATCCCAACTTTTAATAGAATTTAAATTGTTTATAGTAAGGTATTGATTTGATTCTTACATAAGAAGTCACTATGTATTTCATTCAATAATTGTCACAATAGTTATTGCACAGTGATTCATATTATTGATTCTTACTCAATCTTTCATTCAATAATTGTCATAGTAGTTATTGCACAGTAACTCATATTATTTAATATGATATAATTATACTAGTTGAAAGTATTGTGAGTCTATGTTAATATATAATAGTGAATAATTGTTGAAAGATTGAAAATGTGTAAATAATTGATGAATAAAATGTGTTGATTAAAGATAAGTATGATATGCAGATGTTTGTTCAATTATTTTCTTTTTACAAAAGTAAATTTAGCAGGAATTGCCGACACTCTATTTTTTCTAAAATAGTATGGACCACAACTCTATTATTGAATAAATTTTGTTAAAACGTGTACACATTGGTTTAATTTTTCTCGGTGGGACCATAAATTTCACTACTACCATTATTATATATCTCATTTGGCTATTTTGTCAAAGCAAGTATGCTAGTTGTTTACTAAATTTTCAGTATAAATAGGTTACTCGGTTGAGTAACTAAAAACACACCATCACTACACTAAAAATATAGAATTCTTTTACTACAATATTGTGAGTATAATATTGTGAGTATTTCTATTGAGTGTAATGTTACTCCAAGTGTAGATAAGGAATGCAAGCATTCTTTAAGTTGATCAATTTCACAGAAAGCATAATCAAGTCACATGCTAAGGTAAGGGATATCATTATTGTGGTAAGGGGTATCATTTTTATGGTTAAGTGATATCATTTTCTTTCATACTCCATATTATGATAAGATGTTATTATTTGTTTTTTCAGCTTATCATTAAATGATGAAAGGTCCTGAAATGATTAGAATATCCTTATTAGTTGTGCTTCATTTAATATCATGTTAGCTGTAAGACCTCAACTTTTTTAAATGAAAATGAATTTCCTCTATTTAGTATTTTGAAATAGTAAGGGTTGATTTGATTAATGTGGTTAGTTATGGATAAAATGCGCAAATATTTTAAATAAGTAAGTAGTTATAAAATATTCATTTTTGTCGGTAAATATTCGTTTGGTCGGGGAATATTCTTGCTGTCGGAGAATATTCGTACGACAGCGCAGCCTTGTGTAGGCCCCATAACGGAAAGCGATTGGATGAAAAAAATGACAAGTATGAGTTTTTATAAATAACGGCGTAGTTGTTACCGTTAATACTGTTGGAATACCCGGTGGTTAAAACACAGTAGTACACGGTATTGCACCAATTATTGATTCTTACGTAAGAAGACACTACTCAATAATTGTTACAGTAATTACTGTTCAATATTTTATTATATTGATTCAATAATTGCTACGTTAATATTTTATATTATTATTGTTTTAATAATTGTCACTACACAGTATTTTTCATTATCAGATCAATAATTCATATTATTTGAATAATATTATTAGATAACATTATTGACAATGTCTATAAAGTTATGTCTAAGGAGAGGTTTGGTCATCTAATTGCACGCCAGTAAGGAGAAATCCTTATTGGAAAGCCCCCTCTTTCCTAGGAACGGTCTGGTTGTCAGTATTGTGATTTTGTAATATTATTTGTGAATAATTAATTATTGATTTATATGATAAGGAAAATATTCATTTTATGAGGATATAGATGGAAAAAAAAATTTAATGTGACAATTGTTGAAAATTGATATTTTATCTTGTCTGATAAAATAATTCATTTAAATATATTATTATATTATAATAATATAATAATGGTGATATTTTTACAATGAATGTTGGATATATGAATAAATAAGGAGGAAGAGTATTTTTATTACTAAAAATATTTAAAACATGTTTTTCATGTTTGTGGACCCTATTTCTTAATTGAAATTTGATTATAGCTTGTAAAATTGTCCGTATATGAATTTCGGTCAATTTCTACTTAGAATTTGGAAAAACTTAAACTTACAAAGTTGTAGAGAATTGAATTTCCTATGAAATTGACATAAGATTTAATTTTTTTTGATAAAAGGGCTATTTATTATGAATTATTTAAGTTCCGGAATAATTGATTTTTGAAGTTTTAAATATTTTTTAAAAGAAAAACATTTTTTTCATTATTCGTGGGCCCCACATGTGTGGTAAATGAGCTGAAATCAGGTTTCTAGGGTGGGCAGGAAAATTTTATAAATATATTAATATTTTATTAAATTTTCTACTTTGGTGTTCTAAGCATTTTCCTATAAATAGGGTGCTTAGGTTAGAATTGAAAATCACACCAGAAACTAAAGTTTTTTCTCTCTATAATATCGAGCGTATTTTTGTGAGTATTTTGGTACTTTGAGTGTTGCTATACGGTGCAAGTTCCTTCAGCACTATATCCAGTATTCCAGTCAGAAGTACTGTCTTTTCGAGGTAAGGGATGTTATTTTTTTTATAAATGATATTATTTCTTTCAATATCATTATGCCGAAATATTAGAAAGATTTTTCTCGTGAAATTCTTGTCTTTTAGTGTCGAGGTTACTATTCACGTATACGGTACTATGCACAAATACGACACTATTCACAGAAAAATTAAATTTTCATTTTTTTGTCCAAGATATCTATTATGGATACTAGCTTTGATTGTATCCATATTTTGGTCTTCATTCTTGAATTTTACTCCACTATGGTTATTTATGAAATATTTTTGAACTTGGATTGTTTAAAGTACGAATTCTTAATAATTGTTCTTTTGTTTCACTGGATTCATTTTTTTAAAAATATTTTTCATCATCTTCAGTCCTAAATGATGATATAACTGAATATCTTTTGCATGTAGTGCAATGATGAATGATTTTCTGATGAATATCTTTGGCCCGTAGTGCAAAGATGAACAAGAGTTTTGATGAACATAACCAACTGATGAATATCTTTGGCCTGTAATGCAAAAACAAATATTTAATTTCAGATATATATTGATTGATGTTACAGGGATAAAATAATGACGATGAACTTTTAAATTCATATATAGAAGATAGTAGATTTCATTATCTACTTAACTCTTCTAATGAATTATTATTTCTGTTGCGAAGATTTGTTTAGAATTTGTTGTCTATTGTATTCTATTAGATTTTTTCCTGTTGAGGACTAACAATAATTTGTTCTATATTATCTTAGTCATAATATTCTTTACTGGGCTAGTTGAGCTCACCCTTTTCCTTTTTTGTTCTATTTTTCTTCTAAGGAGGCAAAAATATAGCGAGTACTAGTTGGGGTGTGGAATGATAGATCTAGAAGTTATTTTAGTAGTCCTCACTATTTTGTAAAATAGTGTATCAATAATTATAATGAGGACTTATTTGAGTGTGAATATTGCCTAGATGACAATATTTGTTTTTAAACTCACAGTTTATGTGTTGTTGTATTTTGCACGACAATTATATTAATAAAGTTGTAGTTATTTCTGTACCATGAATTTGGCGACTTAGAATGGATGATGTATACCTATTTTGGGGGCGTCACAGTTGGTATCAGAGCTTAGGGATATGGCCTCTGGCGGAGATCGGAGAATAGTACTAGGAGGGGAGAGACGAGTAAATCCTTCGCTAGTGTGTCTTACCTAAGCTTATTTGTTGGACGGTCATAATATAGGGGTATTATGTGGTATGTTAATTTTTGTAATTAACCCTTGTTTTATGGTAGTATTTGAGAATGACAACCGAGAATGTTAACAGTGGAGTAAATGAGACCGTGGAGACACCTTTACTCACCAATCAGGAGAACGTGCAACAGGAAGACAATGTTCCTCCTGTAAACAACACCACTAAGCAGACGATGAACGATGAGATGTTTAGAGGCTTTTTGCGGTTCATGCAAAACAAGACGAGGGAGACTCCTGTTCAAAATACAGGTAGAAACAATGGCAATGCACAGCTGGTCACAGCCAAGCAGTTCAAAGAGTTGGGACCACCAGAATTCTGGGGAAAGCCAGATCCGATTAAGGCAGAAATGTGGGTCAAGCAAATTACCAAGATATTCGATGTCTTGGGATGCACGGAGGAACAGAAGGTTCCATTCACCACCTTTATGTTCCGAAATGAAGCAGATTACTAGTGGGAATCTGTGAAGCGTACCCATCCAGCCGCACTCAGCATGTCTTGGGAAATATTTCAGAAACTGTTTAATGACAAGTACTTTCCTGAAAGTATTCGTCATATGAAGGAGGTGGAGTTTATCAGACTGGAACAAAACAACATGACGGTGTCCCAGTACGAGGCGAAGTTCACAGAGTTATCCAGGTTTGCACCTTATTTGGTAGAGAATGAGGAACGAATGACACGGATGTTTCTGAGGGGTCTAAAACCCGAGATTCGGCAATATCTTATCTCTCATAAATTTTTTTTATATTCAGATGTTGTAAACAGGGCTCAATTATTAGAGCGAGATAATGAGTATGTTCAACCGAGGGACCACAACCAGGGTCATTCCGGTGACAACAGTCATCGGAGCAATGATAACTAGCGGGGAAGGGAAAATTCAGACAAAAGCGGTAACCACTCTGGTGGTAATCGTGGTCATGATAATAGGAGAGGCGAGTCAAGTGGAAATTTCAAAAAGAAGAGATTCAACAATGACAATGAGAAGACGTCAGCACCAGTATCAACTGTTTCTAAGGGAGGAGAATGACCACCGGTCGTATGCTATAAATGTGGAAAAGAGGGACACATCAGCCTAAACTGTCCATAACAGTTCAAGGTATGTTATAATTGTGGAAAGGAAGGACATATCGCTCGAGATTGTACTATAGTGAAACCAAGTCCAGCCGGGATGGTGACTCAAAAGGCTGTCCCAGAAAAGTCAAAGTCAGCGGTTCCTGGAAGAGCGTTTGTCGTGACTGGTCAAAATGTGAGGAACCCAAATGAGGTGATCACGGGTAAGCTAATCATATATTCTTGTGAAGTTTATACCTTACTAGATATCAGTTCTACCCATTCTTTTATCTCTCCTACTTGTGCTCAACGTTTAAACTTGACTCCGAAGAAATTAGACTTTGACTTATCTGTGGAGACTCCATTAGGAGAAACTTTCATTACATCTACTGTTTATAAATCTTGTTTGATCCAAGTTGGCACCATCACATTACCTGTTGACCTTATCTCTTTAAAGATACTTGCATTTAACGTGATTTTAGGGATTGATTGGTTAACTACTCATCATGCCAAAATTGATTATTTTCGTAAGGTTGTTAGTTTTCATATTCCTAACCAACCTGTTATGCGAATTCAAGCAACTAAACCACTAAAATCAATCACTGTCATATCAAGCCATGAAGCCATTCGTTTATTGAACAATGGATATCAAACTTTCTTAGCCCATGTTATGGATTTGAATAAAGACACGTCAAATTTGAGTAATATTTCTATTTTTAGTGAATTTCCTGATGTATTTCTTGAAGAACTTCCCGGTCTACCCCCAGAACATGAAGTTGAATTCCTTATTGACCTTGATCCTGGTACAAAGCCCATTTCTAAAACCCCATATTGAATGGCTCATATTAAACTTCAGGAGTTGAAGGTCCAACTACATGAGTTGTTGGACATCGGCTTCATTCGTCCTAGTACATCTCCTTTGGGTGCTCCTATTTTATTCGTAAAGAAGAAAGACGGGAGTATGCAACTTTGTATTAATTATCGGGAATTGAACCATGTTACCATCAATAATAGGTATCCGCTACCTCGCATTGATGACCTGTTTGACTAGTTGCAAGGAGCACAATTCTTTTCAAAGATCGATCTTCGTTCTGGATATCATCAGCAGAAGATTAGAACTGAGGATATTCTGAAGACTGCCTTCAGAATTCGGTACGGGCATTATGAATTCCTAGTCATGTCTTTTGGATTGACTAATGCTCCTGCGACTTTCATGAATATGATGAACCGAGTATTCAAAGAATATTTGGATCAGTTCGTTGATGTCTTTATTGATGACATCCTCATATATTCCAAAAGTCATGAAGATCATGAGCACCATTTGAAGCTGGTACTCTAAAGGCTTCGTGAAAATAAGCTATATGCCAAGTTAAAGAAATGCGAGTTCTGGCTTGAGGAAGTAGCATTCCTTGGGCACGTGGTGTCAAAACATGGAGTATCTGTTGACCCGGCGAAGATTGAAGCAATACAAAGTTGGGAGCAACCGAAGTCGGTGACCGAAGTACGTAGCTTTCTGGGTTTAGCTGGCTATTATTGGAGATTCGTGGAAGGATTTTCCCGAATCGGTACTCCGTTAACTCAACTGACTCGGAAAGATACAAAATTCGTATGGAGCGAGGAATGTGAGAAGAGTTTTCAAGAGGTTATCTATAGCGACGCTTCGGGTAAAGGGTTAGGATGTGTTCTCATGCAACATGGAAAGGTCATAGCCTATGCCTCGTGACAACTCAAAGAATATGAGAGAAATTATCCTACTCATGATCTAGAGTTGGCAGCAGTCGTTTTCACGTTAAAAATTTGGAGGCACTATTTATATGGGGAGAAAGTGGAGATATTTTCGGATCATAAAAGCCTCAAATATTTCTTCACCCAAAAAGAACTCAATATGCGGCAACGACGTTGGCTCGAGCTTTTGAAAGATTACGACCATACCATTCAATATCATCCTGGAAAAGCAAAGGTGGTAGCTGACGCATTGAGTAGAAGATCATATGCGGGAACAAGTGCGATGTTGTCAACACAAAGGCCCATTTTGTGTGATTTACAAAAGATGAATATAGAATTCAAGACTCCGGGGAACCATGCGATGATAACAAGTATACGCATAGAACCAACTTTAATCGATAAAGTTAAAGTAGCTCAAGCCACAGACCCAGAGCTGATGTGTATGAAGAAGAAAGTGCAAGAAGGTGTTATCCCAAAAGCCAGAATCGATGAAGAAGGAATACTTCGAGTCAACTCCAGACTTTACGTTCCTAACGATTCTGACTTGAAACATAGAGTCATGATGGAGGCACATAACACACCGTTTGCAATTCACCCTGGAAATACCAAAATATATTGTGATCTTCGACATACATTTTGGTGGAACAATATGAAGAGAGAGATCGCAAAGTTTATCTCGAGGTGTTTAACTTGTCAATGTGTAAAGGCAGAGCATCAAGTGCTAAAGGGTCCATTGCAACCACTTGAGATTCCAAAATGGAAGTGGGAACACGTTACCATGGATTTCGTTACGGGTCTTCCTAAGGTTTCTCAAGGCATAGATGCGATTTGGGTTATTGTTGATAGATTAACTAAGTTTGCTCATTTCTTGCCGATACGAGGGACTTATTCCCTTGAACGTCTTGCTTTTATGTACGTGAATGAGATTGTGAGATTGCATGACATGCTAGTATCCATTGTTTCAGATCGTGACCCAAGATTCATTTCACAATTTTGGGTTAGCTTGCAGAAAGCTATGGGCACGGATTTACGATTCAGTTCGGCATACCATCCTCAAACGGTCGGACAATTAGAGAGGACTATTCAAACTCTTGAAGATCTATTAAGACTATGTGTCCTAGACTTCAAAGGGAGTTGGGATAAGTATTTACCATTGGAGGAATTCTCTTACAATAACAGTTATCAGACAAGTATAGGTGTGGCTCCATTCGAAGCATTGTATGGACGAAAGTGTCGCTCTCCAGTATGTTGGGATGAGGTGGGTGAAGCAACATTATTGGGACCAGAGTTGGTACGTATGACTACAGAAAAGATCTAAATGATTCGACAACGTATACAAACGACACAGGATCGACAAAAGAGTTATGTGAATCTTCATCGAAAGGATATGGAATTTAATATTGGGGATCATGTATTGTTGCGTGTTGCTCCATGGAAGGGAGTTACAAGATTTGGGAAGAGAGAAAAGTTCAATCCACGATTTATTGGTCCATTTCAAATTCTTGATCGAGTAGAAAATGTGGCCTATAGACTTGCGTTACCTCCAAGCATGTCTCGTGTTCATAATATTTTTTACATATCTGTGCTTCGTAAATATGTGAAAGACCCAAACCACATTATTGAGTTAGAACCAGACGAGATAGCTGAAGACTTAACATACGAGGAGGTACCTATTAAGATCTTGGATAGGAAAGAGCATGTCCTACGCACAAAGCTCATACCACAAGTCAAAGTTTTGTGGAGGGACCATGCTATTGAGGAAATGACATAGGAATTGGAAACGGAAATAAAAGCAAGGTACCCTCACCTTTTCAAAACACCAGGTACATACATCAATTTCGAGGACAAAATTTCATAAGGAGGGGAGGTTGTAAGACCCCAACTTTTTTAAATGAAATTGAATTTTTTCTATTTATTATTTTGAAATAGTAAGGGTTGATTTGATTAATGTAGTTAGTTATAGGTAAAATGCGCAAATATTTCAAATAAGCAAGTGGTTATAAAATATTCATTTTTGTCGGTGAATATTCATTTGGTCGGGGAATATTCTTGCTGTCGGGGAATATTCGTACGACGGCGTAGCCTTGTGTGGGCCCATAACGAAAAGTGATTGGATGAGGAAAACGACAAGTATGAGTTTTTATAAATAACGGCGTAGTTGTTACCGTTAGCACTGTTGGAATACCCGGTGGTTAAAACACAGTAGCACACAGTATTACACCAATTATTAATTCTTACGTAAGAAGGCACTACTCAATAATTGTTACAGTAATTACTGTTCAATATTTTATTTTATTGATTCAATAATTACTACGTTGATATTTTATATTATTGTTGTTTCAATAATTGTCACTACACAATATTTTTTATTATCAGATCAATAATTCATATTATTTGAATAATATTATTAGATAACATTATTGGCAATGCCTAGAAAATCTGTCTAAGGAGAGGTTTGGTCATCTAATTGCACGCCAGTAAGAAGAAATCCTTATTGAAAAGCCTCCTCTTTCTTGGGAACAGCCTGGTTGTCAGTATTGTGATTCTGTAATATTATTTGTGAATAATTAATTATTAATTTATATGATAAGAAAAATATTTATTTTATGAGGATATAGATGGAAAAAAATTTTAATGCGACAATTGTTGAAAATTGATATTTTATCTTGTCTGATAAAATAATTCATTTAAATATATTATTATATTATAATAATATAATAATGGTGATATTTTTATAATGAATATTGGATATATGAATAAATGAGGAGGAAGAGTATTTTTGTTACTAAAAATATTTAAAACATATTTTTCATGTTTGTGGACCCTATTTCTTGACTGAAATTTGATTATAGCTTGTAAAATTGTCCATATATGGATTTTGATCAATTTCTGCTTAGAATTTGGAAAAACTTAAACTTACAAAGCTGTAGAGAATTGAATTTTCTATGGAATGGATATAAGATCCGAATTTTTCTGATAAAAGGGCTATTTATTATGAATGATTGAAGTTCCGGAATAATTGATTATTGAAGTTTTAAATATTTTTTAAAGAAAAACATTTTTTTCATTATTGGTGGGCCCCACATGTGTGGTAAATGAGCTGAAATCAGATTTCTAGGGTTGGCATGAAAATTTTATAAATATATTAATATTTTATTAAATTTTCTGCTTTGGTGTTCTAAGCATTTTTCTATAAATAAGGTGCTTAGGTTAGAATTGAAAATCACACCAGAAACTAATGTTTTCTCTCTCTATAATATCGAGCGTATTTTTGTGAGTATTTTGATACTTTGAGTGTAGCTATACGGTGTAAGTTCTTTCAGCACTATATTCAGTATTCCAGTCAGAAGTACTGTCTTTTCGAGGTAAGGGATGTTATTTTTTTTATAAATGATATTATTTCTTTCAATATCATTATGCCGGAATATTGGAAAGATTTTTCTCGTGAAATTCTTGTCTTTTAGTGTCGAGGTTACTATTCATGTATACGACACTATTCATGTATACGATACTATTCACAAAAACGACACTATTCACAGAAAAATTAAATTTTTGTTTTTTGCCCAAGATATCTATTATGGATACTAGCTTTGATTGTATCCATGTTTTGGTCTTCATTCTTGAATTTTACTCCACTATGGTTATTTATGAAGTATTTTTGAACTTGGATTGTTTAAAGTACGAATCCTTAATAATTGTTCTTTTGTTTCACTGAATTCATTTTTTAAAAAATATTTTTTATCATCCTCAGTCCTAAATGATGATATAACTGAATATCTTTGGCCTGTAGTGCAAAGATGAGTGATTTTCTGATGAATATCTTTGGCCAGTAGTGCAAAGATGAACATGTGTTTAGATGAACATGACCAACTGATGAATATCTTTGGCCTATAGTGCAAAGACGAATATTTGATTCTAGATATATATTGATTGATTTTACAAGGATAAAATAATGACGATGAACTTTTAAATTCATATATATAAGATAGTAGATTTTATTCTCTACTTAACTCCTCTAATGAATTATTATTTCCGCTGCGAAGATTGATTTAAAATTTGTTGTCAATTGTATTTTATTAGATTTTTCCCTGTTGAGGACTAATGATAATTTATTCTATATTATCTTAGTCATAATAGTCTTTACTGGGCTAGTTGAGCTCACCCTTTTTTTTGTTCCATTTTTCTTCTCAGGAGGCAAGAATGTAGCGAGTACCAGTTAGGGTGTGGAATGATGGATCTAGAAGTTATTTTAGTAGTCCTCACTATTTTGTAAAATAGTGTATCAATAATTGTAATGAGGACTTATTTGAGTGTGGATATTGTCTAGATGACAATATTTGTTTTTAAACTCACAGTTTATTGTTGTCGTATTTTGCACGACAATTGTATTAATAAAGTTGTAGTTGTTTCTGTACCATGAATTTGGCTACTCAGAATAGGTGATGTATACCTATTTTGGGGGCGTCACATTAGCAATTTGGACGCTGGATAATTAAGTTGAAAATCACTAAGATCTGTTTTATCTTATTATTCTGATTATTTATGTTATATATAATTGTCATCATTCTCATGCTTATATGGTGTTGAAAGTCATCTTTGGCCAGTAGTGCATAGATGAACTGTTGATCGACATGATTATGACCAAAGATTATTTGGTATAATCATGACCGTTGGTGATAACACGAATATCTTTGGCCCGTAGTGCATGGATAATTCGTGGATGTGATACTAATGAATATCCTTGGCCCGTAGTGCATGGATAATTTTGTGATGTAGATTATTTATTGAGCTGAGTCTTAGCGATTAAATATTAATTCATGTATGTGATAACACGAATATCCTTGGTCCGTAGTGCATGGATAATTCGTGGACGTGATACTAATGAATATCCTTGGCTCGTAGTGTGACGCCCCCAAAACAGGTATACATCACCCATAATGAGTCGCCAAAATATGGTACAAAAATAAC
Source organism: Panax notoginseng (assembly GCA_016801055.1). Classification (NCBI taxonomy): domain Eukaryota; kingdom Viridiplantae; phylum Streptophyta; class Magnoliopsida; order Apiales; family Araliaceae; genus Panax; species Panax notoginseng. The sequence continues at coordinate 29,364,825 of CM029015.1, read as the reverse complement.
TACAACATTATTAATATAATTATCGTACAAAATACGACAACACATAAACTGTGAGTTTAAATACAAATATTGTCTTATAGACAATATCCACACTCAAATAAGTCCTTATTACAGTTGTTGATACATTATTTTATAAAAATGGTGAGGACTACTAAACAACTTTCTAGAACTATCATTCCATACCCCGACTAGTACTCGCTACATTCTCGCCTCCTGAGAAGAAAAATAGAACAAAAAGGAAAAGGGTGAGCTCAACTAGCCCAGTAAGGAATATTATGACTAAGATAATATAGAACAAATTATCGTTAGTCTTCAACAGGGAAAAATCTAATAGAATATAATAGACAACAAATTTTAGATCAACAACTGCAGTGAAAACAGCAATCCATTAGAAGAGTTAAGTAGAAAATGAATTCTACTATCTTCTAAGATTTAAAAGTCTATCATCAATATTTTATCCCTGTAACATCAATCAATATACATCTTGAATCAAATATTTATCTTTGCACTACAGGCCAAAGATATTCATTTGTATCACCAGTTGGTCATGTTCATCTAAACACCTGTTCATCTTTGCACTATGGGCCAAAGATATTCATCAGTTAATCATTCATCTTTGTACTACAGGCCAAAGATATTAAGTAATATCATTATTTAGGACTGAGGATGATGAAAAATATTTTAAAGAAAACGAATCCAGTGAAACAAAAGAACAAATATTAAGGATTCGTACGTCGGTTTATCCATGTCTAAAAATACCCCATAACATGCCATAGTGGAGTAAAATTTAAGAATAAAGTTTAAAACATGGATACAATCAAAACTAGTAATCATAATAAATAACTTGGACAAAGAAAATTTTTTTTAATTTTTCTGTAAATAGTGCCGTATTCGTGAATAGTGCCGTATACGTAAATAGTGTCGTATACGTGAATCGTAACCCCGACACAAAAAGACAAGAATTTCACAAGAAAAATCTTACCAATATTCCGACATAATGATATTGTAAGAAATAATATCATTTAAAAAAAATAACATCCCTTACCTCAAAAAGACAGTACTTCTGACTGGAATACTGGATATAGTGCTGAAGGAACTTGCACCGTATAGCAAAACTCAAAGTATCAAAATACTCACAAGAATACACTCGATAATATAGAGAGAAAAAACTTTAGTTTTTGATGTGATTTTTAATTCTAACCTAAACACCCTATTTATAAGAAATTGCTTAGAACACCAAAGCAGAAATTTTAATAAAATTTTAATATATTTTTATAAATTTCCTACTCCCACTTTGACAATCCAATTTCAGCACATTAACTACACAAGTGGGGCCCTCCATCTCACAAAAAACATTTTTCATAAAAAAATGATTTTAAACTCCAAAAATTAATTATTCCAAAACTTTAACAATTCATAATAAATAGCCTTTTTATCAAAAAAATTCGAATCTTATGTCCATTTCATAGAAAATTCAATTTTTTACAACTTTGTAAATTTAAATTTTTCCAAATTCCAAACAGAAATTGATCGAAATCCTCATATAGACGATTTTACGGGCTATAATCAAATTTCAGTCAAGAAATAGGGTCCACAAACATGAAAAATATGTTTTAAATATTTTTAGTAACAAAAATACTCTTCCTCCTCATTTATTCATATATCCCACATTCATTGTAAAAATATCACCATTATTATAATATAATAATATATTTAAATGAATTATTTTATCAGAAAAGATAAAATATCAATTTTCAACAATTGTCACATTAAAATTTTCTACATCTATATCCACATAAAATGAATATTTTTCTTATCATATAAATCAATAATTAATTATTCACAAATAATATTATAGAATCATAATACTGATAACCAGGCCGTTCCCAGGAAAAAGGGGGCTTTCCAATAAGTATTTCTCCTTACTGGCGCGCAATTAGGTGACCAAACCTCTCCTTAGACAGAATTTTCTAGACATTGTCAATAATGCTATCTAATACTATTATTCAAATAATATGAATTATTGATCTGATAATAGAAAATACTGTGTAGTGATAATTATTGAAACAATAATAATATAAAATATCAACGTAGCAATTATTGAATCAATAAAATAAAATATTGAACAGTAATTACTGTAACAATTATTGAGTAGTGCCTTCTTACGTAAGAATAAATAATTGGTGCAATACCGTGTGCTACTGTGCAACACCGCGTATTACTGTGTTTTTAACCACCGGGTATTCCAACAGTGTTAACGGTAACAACTACGCCGTTATTTATAAAAACTTATACTTGTCGTTTTCTTCATTCAATCGCTTTCCGTTATGGGGCCCACACAAGGCTGCGCCGTCGTACGAATATTCCCCGATAGTAAGAATATTCTACGACCAAACGAATATTCTCCGACAACAATGAATATTTTATAACCACTTGCTTAATTAAAATATTTGCGCATTTTACCCATAACTAATCATATTAATCAAATCATCCCTTACTATTTCAAAATAATAAATAGAAGAAATTCAATTTCATTTATAAAAAGTTAGGGTCTTACAACCTCCCCTCCTTATGAAATTTTATCCTCGAAATTGACGTACGTACCTGGTGTTTCGAAAAGGTGAGGGTACCTCGCTTTCATTTCCGTTTCCAACTCACAGGTCATTTTCTCAATAGCATAGTTCCTCCACAAAACTTTAACATGTGGTATGACCTTTGTGCATAGGATGTAACGACCCCAAAAATTATACAACTTAATTCTCGACTTCGGTCGTTAACCATACATTAAATCTCAAATTTTACATCATTATTCGATATTAAAAATCACTAAAATTGCGGAATAATTAAAACTTTTATACATCTCCTTCTGTCTTGCCCTAAATCATAACCTTTACATTACATCTCTTCGATTCAAATCAAATGCCATGAATCATTACAACAAACTGACTATGCAAAGTCTTACATCATAACTAAATATTCATATACACTGGATAGCTCAACTTACAATTCAACAACATGTTACATTTAAGATAGGAAATACATTTCTCATAGAACATAAGTAATCTTCGTGAATATAGATCTCTATAACTCACTTAGCACATATCTTTACCTTAAAGTTTGTACCTGCAAAAGTGGTTATTTGCAAGAGTGAGCTCGACAGCCCAGCAAAGTCTAACAGTTTTCATGCATCACATAGCACATAATAACATGCTCGATATACAACTCATTAAAGTAACATGGCATACATGCTTTTAACTCACATAGCAAATATAAAGATTGAGTTCCTTACTCAATCATCATTACTTAAGTCAAAACAATGCAGTCATATATTGACTTTAACATTTCATGATTTCAACATGTATAACATATCATGTAATTTAAAACAGTTCATCAAATCCACGTAGAAAATAGGAACTGAAAGACTTGCCTTGATCGTTGTTTACCAATAACAGTTTAACAGCTTACAGCTATCTGCACTTCACGTGCCCTACGCAATTATATAATCACATCAAATATTAGTCACATAACAACACATAGTAATTGTAATGTAAACTCTACTCTACGTCTCATAACCATTCCTATCATAAATACACAATGTTCAACTTAATTGTGTTAACTTTCAACTTATATCTCACTGTATTTCATATTCGCAGTTCATTCAAGTGTTTAAGTCTTGCTAGGACTACTTATTGGTTTTATATTAAATCCATTCCTTATCTTATAATATTCATTTCATTTGAATTAATACACTTTTTAAGTTCATTAACACTTGGCACGGCGTTTCGACGTTCATTCGTCACACGCCAGATTTGCCTCTCTTGTGTATGCTTACTATGCTTCTATAACTTATCTAAAAAATCATATATTAATGTTAAGCATCATTATATTTACTATTATTCATGTTTTGTAACTTAGGACATCATCTTTTATGGTATGGAGCACTACACATGCATATGTGCATGCCCGACACCCTCCGATTGCCTCCGAAAACACAACAGTCCTAAAGATGGTCATTTTGACAACTGTTACAGACCTCAAATTAAAAAAAATAAAGAATGAAAGTTGTAGGTCTACTCTTCCTATTTCCGAATCATCTTGAATTACCTAAATCGGAGTTCGTATAAAAAAGTTATGGCCGTTTTACTACAGGAGGCCAAAACTGCACAACTAGGCCACTTTTCCGGCGCCGGGGCGCGGAACAGTGGCGCTGGGGCATGAGCCACGGCGCTGGGGCGCTAGCATCAGCGCTGGGGCGCGAGCTACAGTGCTGGGGCGCGAGCTACAGTGCTGGGGCGCGAGCTACGGCCCATTTTGGCGCTGGGGCTGGAAATTTGGCGCCAGGGCGCGAAATTTGACGCTGGGGCGCCGAAACTCACAGAAACCAACCACGAAGAACAGAATAACTCAATTTTCTGTCTATAACTTCAATTCCAACACTAATTAACATGAATAACTAATGCAAATTATACATAAACTTCACCAAGCATACAAATACTAAATTAACACAACTTAAACCATAATTCTAGAAAAATTAAATACTAGAATAACATATTTTAAAACCCAAAAACTCCATTTTTGATATTTCTTGACACAGTGCATACTGTAATCATAATGATACACCAATTTGATTCTTTTGAACTAAGTTCTCTGTAATTCTTAACAAACTAACTAATATAGTCACAGTTCAATTTCACACACTAAATTGATCATCATAATTGTTATTTACATAAGCTACATAAGAAATACATATACTGACATTATTTCTTCCTACTGTCAAACGAATTTATCATGCAATTCTCGTTTAAGCACTACCTCTAATCATCATAAACTCATATAATAACTATATAATCAAGTACCATACCAAGTTATACATGTATATCAACAATTCATCCCATAAAATATTTTACAGAGAACTTTTTGGGAAGAAGAAAAAATATGAAACTTTTAGAGAAAGAGATTGAGCTCCTACCTTGGATTAGGAAGATGATTATTATTATTTTCTCCAAATTCTTTTCTACAACACCTGTTAAAATCACTCTCAAATTCTCTCTAGTTTTCTTCTTTTCTTCTTTTTCTCTCTGTAAACTTCAACTGAGTCTTTCTTCTCCCTAACTCTAACATACGTATAATATTATAACGTAAAATAATAATATAGATATTAAGTATAGGATTTAACTGACATCAGTTATAATTTTTTATTTTTTTTTGAAAATCAAAAGCCATAAGGCTTGTTTGGCTAAGCATAATAAAATAACCCATTAAATCCTTACACCTTGTTTGGCAAATCTAACTAAAACAAATAGATTAATCCTTATACCTTGTTTGATAAAACATCATTAAATTAAAGACTTATTATGCAATAAGACATGTTTATTTAAATAATTAAATAAACCACATCACTCAAATTGAACAATTATTTATTCAACAATAACATATCCATTAAATACTTAAATAAATCAATAAATATTTAATATCACGCTTTAAAATTATGGAATGTTACATCATTCCCTCCTTACAAGGATTCTGTCCTCAGAATCACAATTCAAATAAATCATTCGTTACATAGGACATGCTCTTTCCTATCCAAGATCTTAACATGTACCTCCTCGTACGTTAAGTCTTCGGCTATCTCGTCTGGTTCTAACTCAATAATGTGGTTTGGGTATTTCACATATTTACGTAGCACAGATATGTGAAAAACATTATGAACACGAGACATGCTTGGAGGTAACGCGAGTCTATAGGCCACATTTCCTACTCGGTCAAGAATTTGAAATGGACCAATAAATCGTAGATTGAGATTTCCTCTCTTCCTAAATCTTGTAACTCCCTTCCATAGAGCAACTCGCAACAATACATGGTCCCCAATACTAAATTCCACGTCCTTTTGATGAAGATCCACATAACTCTTTTGTCGATCCTGTGCCGTTTGTATACGTTATCGAATCATTTGGATCTTTTCAGTAGTCATACGTACCAACTTTGGTCCCAACAATGTTGCTTCACCCACCTCATCCCAACATACTGGAGAGCGACACTTTCGTCCATACAATGCTTCGAATGGAGCCACACCTATACTTGCCTGATAACTGTTATTGTAAGAGAATTCCTCCAATGGTAAATACTTATCCCAACTCCCTTTGAAGTCTAGGACACATAGTCTTAATAGATCTTCAAGAGTTTGAATAGTCCTCTCTGATTGTCCGTCCGTTTGAGGATGGTATGCCGAACTGAATCGTAAATCTGTGCCCATAGCTTTCTGTAAGCTAACCTAAAATTGTGAAGTGAATCTTGGGTCACGATTCGAAACTATGGATACTAGCATGCCATGCAATCTCACAATCTCATTTACATACATACGAGTAAGATGTTCAAGGGAATAAGTATCCCGTATCGACAAGAAATGAGCATACTTAGTTAATCTATCAACAATAACCCAAATCGCATCTATGCCTTGAGAAACCTTGGGAAGACCTGTAACGAAATCCATGGTAACGTGTTCCCACTTCTATTTTAGAATCTCAAGTGGTTGCAATGGACCCTTCGGCACTTGATGCTCCGCCTTTATCCGTTGACAAGTTAAACACCTCGAGATAAACTTCGCGATCTCTCTCTTCATATTGTTCCACCAAAATGTATGTCGAAGATCACGATACATTTTGGTACTTCCAGGGTGAATTATAAATGGCGTGTTGTGTGCCTCCATCATGATTCTATGTTTCAAGTCAGAATCATTAGGAACGCACAGTCTGGAGTTAACTCGAAGTATTCCTTCTTCATCGATTCTTGCTTCTGGAATAGCACCTTCTTGCACTTTCTTCTTCATAGGCATCAGCTCCGGGTCTGCGGCTTGAGCAACTTTAACTTTATCGATTAAAGTTGGTTCTATGCATATACTTGACATCATCGCATGGGTCCCCGGAGTCTTGAATTCTATCTTCATCTTTTGTAAATCACACAAAATAGGCCTTTGTGTTGACAGCATCACACTCGTTCCCGCATATGATCTTCTACTCAACGTGTCAGCTACCACGTTCACTTTTTTAGGATGGTATTGAATGGTATGGTTATAATCTTTCAACAGCTCGAGCCAACGTTGTTGCCGCATGTTGAGTTCCTTTTGGGTGAAGAAATATTTGAGGCTTTTATGGTTTGAATATATCTCCACTTTCTCCCTATATAAATAGTGTCTCTAGATTTTCAACATGAAAACGACTGTTGCCAACTCTAGATCATGAGTAGGATAATTCCTCTCATATTCTTTAAGTTGTTGCGAGATATAGGCTATGACCTTTCCATGTTACATGAGAACACATCCTAAGCCTTTTCCTGAAGCATCGTTGTAGATTACAAATCCATCAGAACCAGATGGTATTGTCAAAACAGGTGCCGAAATAAGTCTCCTCTTAAGCTCTTGGAAACTCTTCTCGCATTCCTCGCTCCATACAAATTTTGTATCTTTTCGAGTCAGCTGAGTTAACGGAGTAGCAATTCGAGAAAATCCTTCCATGAATCTCTGATAATAACCAGCTAAGCTCAGAAAGCTACGTACTTTGGTCACCGACTTGGTTGCTCCCAAGTTTGTATTGCTTCAATCTTCGTCGGGTCAATAGATACTCCATGTTTTGACACCACATGCCCAAGGAATGCTACTTTCTCAAGCCAGAACTCGCATTTCTTCAACTTGGCATATAGCTTATTTTCACGAAGCCTTTGGAGTAACAGCTTCAAATGGTTCTTATGATCTTGATGTTTTTTAGAATATATGAGGATGTCATCAATAAAGACAACAACGAACTGATCTAAATATTCCTTGAATACTTGGTTCATCATATCCATAAAAGCCGCAGGAGCATTAGTCAATCCAAAAGACATGACTAAGAATTTATAATGCCCGTATCGAGTTTTGAAAGCAGTCTTCAGAATATCCTCAGTTCTAATCTTCAGCTGATGATATCCAGAACGAAGATCGATCTTTGAAAAGAATTGTGCTCCTTGCAACTGGTCAAACAGGTCATCAATACGAGGTAGCGGATACCTATTCTTGATGGTGACATGGTTCAATTCTCGATAGTCAATACAAAGTTGCATACTCCCGCCTTTCTTCTTTACAAATAAACTAGGAGCACCCCAAGGAGATGTACTAGGACGAATGAAATCGATGTCCAACAACTCCTATAGTTGGACCTTTAACTCCTGAAGTTCAATAGGAGCCATTCGATATGGGTTTTAGAAATGGGCTTCGTACCAGGTTCAAGATCAATAAAGAATTCAACTTCACGTTCTAGGGGTAGACCGGAAAGTTCTTCAGGAAATACGTCAGGAAATTCGCTAACAACAGAAATATTATTCAAATCTGACGTGTTTTTATTTAAATACATGATATGGGCTAAGAAAGTTTGACATCTGTTTTTCAATAAACGAATGGATTTATGGCTTGATACGACAGTGATTTATTTTAGTGGTTTAGTTGCTTGAATTCACATAACAGGTTGGTTAGGAATATGAAAACTAACAACCTTACAAAAATAATCAATTTTGGCATGATGAGTAGTTAACCAATCAATCCCTAAAATCACATTAAAAGCAAGTATCTTTAAAGAGATAAGATCAACAGGTAATGTGATGGTGCCAACTTGAATCAAACAAGATTTATAAACAATGGATGTAATGAAAGTTTCTCCTAACGGAGTCTCCACAGATAGGTCAAAGTCTAATTTCTCCGAAGTCAAGTTTAAACGTTGAGCACAAGCAGGAGAGATAAATGAATGGGTAGAACCGGTATCTAGTAATGTATAAACTTCGCAAGAATTTATGATTAGCTTACCCGTGATCACCTCGTTTTGGTTCCTTGCATTTTGACCAGTCACAATAAACGCTCTTTCAGGAACCGTTGACTTTGACTTTTTTGGGACAGCCTTTTGAGTTACCATCCCCGTTGAACTTGGTCTCGCTACGATACAATCTCGAGCGATATGTCCTTCCTTTTCACAATTATAACATACCTTGAACTGTTGTGGACAGTTTGGACTGATATGTCCCTCTTTCCCGCATTTATAGCATACGACTAGTGGTCGTTCTCCTCCCTTAGAACCAGTTGATGCTGGTGTTGACGTCTTCACATTGTCGTTGTTGTACCTTCTCTTTTTAAAATCTCCTCCCGACTCGCTTCTTCTATTATCATGGCCATGATTACCACCAGAGTGGTTACCGCTTTTGTCCGTATTTTTCTTTCCCCGTTGGTTATCGTTGCTCCGATGACTGCTATCACCGGTATGACCCTGGTTGTGGTCCCTTGGTTGAACGTACTCATTATCTCGCTCTAATAATTGAGCCCTGTTGACAACATCTGAATATAGAGAAAATTTATGAGAAATGAGATACTGACGTATGTCGGGTTTTAAACCTCTTAGAAACATTCGCGTCATACGTTCCTCATTCTCCAACAAATGAGGTGCAAACTTGGATAACTCCGCGAATTTCGCCTCGTACTGGGACACCGTCATGTTGTTTTGTTCCAGTCTAATAAACTCCACCTCCTTCATATGATGAACACTTTCAGGAAAGTACTTGTCATTGAATAATTTCTGAAATGTCTCCGAAGGCATGCTGAGTGCGGCTGGATGGGTACGCTTCATAGATTCCCACTAGTAATCTGCCTCATTACGGAACATAAAGGTGGCGAATGGAACCTTCTGTTCCTCCGTGCATCCCAAGACATCGAATATCTTGGTAATTTGCTTGACCCACGTTTTTGCCTTAATCGGATCTGGCTTTCCCCAGAATTCTAGTGGTCCTAACTCTTTGAACTGCTTGGTTGTGACCAGCTGTGCGTTGCCATTGTTTCTACCTGTATTTTGAACAGGAGTCTCCTTCGTCTGGTTTTGCATGAACTGCAAAAAGCTTCTAAACATCTCATCATTCATCGTCTGCTCAGTGATATTATTTACAGGAGGAATATTGCCAGCCTGTTGCACGTTTTCCTCATTGGTGAGTAAAGGTGTCTCCACGGTCTCATTTACTCCACTGTTAACATTCTCAGTTACCATTCTCAAATATTGCCATAAAACAAGGGTTAATTAAAGAAATTAACATATCACATAATATCCCTATATTCTGACCAACCAATAAATAAGCTTAGGTAGGACACACTAGCGAAGGATTTACTCGTCTCTCCCCTCCTAGTTCTATTTCCCGATCTCCGCCAGAGATCATATTCCTAAGCTTTGATACCAACTGTGACGCCCCCAAAACAGGTATACATCACCCAATCTGAGTCGCCAAAACATGGTACAAAAATAACTACAACATTATTAATGCAATTATCGTGCAAAATACGACAACACATAAACTGTGAATTTAAGCACAAATATTGTCTTCCTGACAATATTAACACTCAAATAAGTCCTTATTACAATTGTTGATACATTATTTTACAAAAATGGTTAGGACTACAAAACAACTTTCTAGAACCATCATTCTATACCCCGATTAGTACTCGCTACATTCTTGCCTCTTGAGAAGAAAAATGGAACAAAAAGAAAAAGGGTGAGGTCAACCAGCCCAGTAAAGAATATTATGACTAAGATAATATAGAACAAATTATCGTTAGTCTTCAACAGGGAAAAATCTAATAGAATATAATAGACAATAAATTTTAGATCAACAACTGTAGCGAAAACATCAATCCATTAGAAGAGTTAAGTAGAGAATGAATTCTACTATCTTCTAAGATTTAAAAGTCCATCATAAATATTTTATCCCTGTAACATCAATCAATATACATCTTGAATCAAATATTCATCTTTGCACTACAGGCCAAAGATATTCATTTGTATCACCAGTTGGTCATGTTCATCTAAACACTTGTTCATCTTTGCACTACGGGCCAAAAATATTCATCAGTTAATCATTCATCTTTGCACTACAGGCCAAAGATATTATGTAATAACATCATTTAGGATTGATGATGATGAAAAATATTTTAAAGAAAACGAATCCAGTGAAACAAAAGAACAAATATTAAGGATTTGTACGTCGATTTATCCATGTCCAAAAATATCCCATAACATGCCATAGTGGAGTAAAATTCAAGAATAAAGATCAAAATATGGATACAATCAAAGCTAGTAATTATAATAAACAACTTGGACAAAGAAAAAAAAAATTTAATTTTTCTGTGAATAGTGTCGTATTCGTGAATAGTGTCGTATACGTGAATAGTGTCGTATACGTGAATAGTAATCCCAACACAAAAAGACAAAAATGTCATAAGAAAAAGCTTACCAATATTCTGGCATAATGATATTATATGAAATAATATCATTTTAAAAAAAATAACACCCCTTACCTCAAAAAGACAGTACTTCTGACTGAAATACTGGATATAGTGCTGAAGGAACTTGCACCGTATAGCAACACTCAAAGTATCAAAATACTCACAAGAATACACTCGATAATATAGAGAGAGAAACTTCAGTTTTTGGTGTGATTTTCAATTCTAACCTAAGCACCCTATTTATAGGAAATTACTTAGAACACCAACGCAGAAAATTTAATAAAATATTAATATATTTATATAAATTTCTTACGCCCACTTTGACAATCCAATTTCAGCACATTAATTACACAAGTGGGGCCCTCCATCTCACAAAAAACGTTTTTCATAAAAAAATTATTTTAAACTCTAAAAATTAATTATTCCGGAACTTCAATAATTCATAATAAATAACCCTTTTATCAGAAAAATTCAAATCTTATGTCCATTTCATAGAAAATTCAATTTTTTATAACTTTATAAGTTTAAGTTTTTCCAAATTCTAAACAGAAATTGACCGAAATGCACATATAGACGATTTTACTGCCTATAATCAAATTTTAGTCAAGAAATGGGGTCCACAAACATGAAAAACATGTTTTAAATATTTTTAGTATCAAAAATACTCTTCCTTCTCATTTATTCATATATCCCACATTCATTATAAAAATATCAGTATTATTATATTATTATAATATAATAATATATTTAAATAAATTATTTTATCAGAAATGATGAAATATCAATTTTCAACAATTGTCACATTAAAATTTTCTCCATCTATATCCACATAAAATAAATATTTTCCTTATCATATAAATCAATAATTAATTATTCACAAATAATATTGTAAAATCACAATACTGACAACCAGGCCGTTCTCAGAAAGGAGGGGGCTTTCCAATAAGAATTTCTCCTTACTGGCGCGCAATTAGGTGACCAAACCTCCCCTTAGATAGATCTTTCTAGGTATTATCAATAATGCTATCTAATAATATTATTCAAATAATATGAATTATTGATCTGATAATAAAAAATACTGTGTAGTGACAATTATTGAAATAACAATAATATAAAATATCAACGTAGCAATTATTGAATCAATAAAATAAAATATTGAACAGTAATTACTGTAACAATTATTGAGTAGTGCCTTCTTATGTAAGAATCAATAATTGGTACAATACCGTGTGCTACTGTGCAACACTGCGTATTACTGTGTTTTTAACCACCGGGTATTCCAACAGTGTTAACGGTAACAACTACGCTGTTATTTATAAAAATTTATACTTGTCGTTTTCTTCATCTAATCGCTTTCCGTTATGGGGCCCACACAAGGCTGCGCCGTCGTACGAATATTTTCCGATAGTAAGAATATTCCACGACCAAACAAATATTCTCCGACAACAATGAATATTTTATAACCACTTGCTTAATTAAAATATTTGCGCATTTTATCCATAACTAATCATATTAATCAAATCAACCCTTACTAATTTAAAATAATAAATAGAAAAAATTCAATTTTATTTATAAAAAGCTGGGGTCTTACACGTAGTGTATAGATAATTCATGGATGTGATACTAACAAATATCTTTGGCCGTAGTGCATATATAATTCGGTGATGTGAATTATTTATTTAGCTGAGTCTCAACGATAAAATTGATGTTAAACTTTTTAAATCATAGAAGATAGTAGATATCATGCTCTACTTGACTTTTCTAAAATACAGTTGTATGTCTTAGCTCGTATTGCAAAGATGGACTGTTGGTTTACCTGAGTATAAAAATAAATTATGAATTTAACTATAATATTTGGTGGTTCAGGTGAAGACATGTGATGAGAGTTATCTTTGTCTTGGGTACAACAAAGAACTGTTAATGAGTATTACAGTGATGAAATATTAAGGATGGACTTTTAATTTGGAAGAGACAGTAGACATTATGTTCTACTTAACTCTTTTAATGGATTGTTAATTCCGCTACTTTTATGGTTGAAAACTTTTATCTTCTACCATATGTTCTAAATATCTGATTTATTATGGATGAAGGCTATTAATAATTTATTTATCTTAAGTCATGATATTCTTTACTGAGCTATTTGTGCTCACCCTTTTGTTTCACAACCCCTTTTAAGAAATAAAAGTGTAGATGAGACTAGCAGAGAGAACATGGGTATAAAGTGGTGTTTCAAATTAGTCGAAATCCTGATCAAATTATGAAACGGTGTGACATAATAATTGTACTGAGAACTTAAAATGTGTGACATATTTTATATATCATTTAATATTTAATTTTGGTGAACAATAATAGGGTGATGCGAACTCGACTTTGAAAAAGTCAAAATGCACTCCATTAGAATGAGGAGGACATAAATCTTATCGTGTTCCCTTGGAGACTTGAAATATTTGATGTTGTACTTTATATGATATTGTAATAATTTGAGTATGAATATTGTCGTTTTATATACGAAACAATATTTGTATTGAAACTTACAGTATATGAGTCGTCGTATGTTGCACGACAGTTGTATAAATGAAATTCGTATTTGAATTATATACCATGTATTTGGTGATTCAGAATGGGTGATGTATACCTATTTTAGGGGCGTCACAAAACTCATTTTTCTTTTTCTTCTTTCTTTTTTCCTTCTTTTTTTTTCTATTTTGTCATTTTTTTTCTTGACTTGTGTAATATCTCATTTTCTTAGGCATTTCAGAGTTACTCATGTAACGAGCATTGGACCAATAACTCCCAAACCAGCTGGCTTTAGGCCACTAGGTGTAGAGACACCCCTAAGGACTTACTAACTTACGTAACAAAGGCCACAAAATTAGACTAATCAAACTTTTTTATCCATCATACTTTTCAACGTGAATATCGATGCTTCCTGAAGCTTGGATGCCCAGTTATATCGTTCAATGGACATTGAAGCAGTTATTTATATCTTCCATTTTCTTTTTTCAAATTTTTAACTTTTTTGCTCTTTTTTTTTATTGAAATTGCTTGAATTGTAGTTTATACCCTACAACTAAGAATTAATGCAAATGTAAAGTGCAAAAATATATAGGAACTTTATTTTACTCAAGATGGTGTTTCAAACTAAGATTTTGTATCTAATCAAAGGTTCAAGAGTTTTAATCTTACTCATGAGTTTTGCTCCACAGACACTTATTAGAGTTGATCCAACTCATAAGAAGTCAAAAAAAAATTTTTATTCATTTTTTACTATTTTTTCCTAAAATCTAATACAATAATATAAACAAACTCCCCCCATACCTAAATCATGCATTGTCTTCAATATATGCACATGAAGAAAAGAGAACAAAGATGTGAAAGTGTTGTACCTTGTATTCGAGAAATTTATTCTGTAGGAAAATATGGTGAGAAAGAAAACAAATGTACATACTTACGAATTTCATAAATCCTAAAAAGTATGTGACTAAAAATGAATGATACAAATGGGTAAATGAGTGTGAACTTTTCATGATTTTTAGGAGGTCTAGGAAATTTAAAATAATCAAAAATTTTATCAGAATAATGTTTAAAGTCTACCTCAGGAAAACTTTCACTAACATGTTCAAAAGATGGAAGAATTGGTTCAAATGCATGTTCTAGTTTAGTTGACTTATTTGTAGGGTATCTCAATAGCTCATTCACCTTATCTAAATATTCAGATTCATTCCAATTTCGCTCAAGGCGATTTTAGAAAAAATCAATTGAATCTTTTTCAATTAAGAGTCTATTTTCAATTATTTCATGGGTCATTAGCAACCCTTGTATCATGTTTACTTTAATGGGTTGGTTCAAAAAATCTCTACGTAGTATTTTAGGAATAAGTCTTTAAGGGTATGGAGCTTTAGGCTTATTGATTTTTTCAACAAACTCATCAAATGCAACATGATCAATTTTAGGCACAGACTCATAATTTTTAAACTCCTCCAATTCGCTTGACTCAAACTGTGTAGAATTGAATATAAAAATTTTATTTTCCTTATAATTTTCACAACCATCAAGATTTTCAAAATTAACCTTAGAGTTAATAGAAAATACACCCACCTCTTGTTGATTTTTTATGGTGGCTAATCGACTCATTTGAATTTCTAAACGAGATATAGTTTGATTTTTGTTTTGCATGAAAGCTTCCATAGTTTTCTCTAAGGTGTTGAATTTTTCTCTTATTCATTTGAAAATTCTTATTGGTATTGAGGTTCTGGATTCGAATATGGATATGAATATGAACTTGGATAAGGATATTCATAAGTTTGAAAAAACTGATTTACTTGGTTTGCATTAAAATTTTCATAGGGTGCTTGATTCCAAGCAAAATTATTATTTCAACTATAATAAGGGTTCATCTTTCTAACATATCACAAAACAAATAAACAACTAACCACG
The DNA here is from genome assembly GCA_016801055.1 of Panax notoginseng. NCBI lineage: Eukaryota > Viridiplantae > Streptophyta > Magnoliopsida > Apiales > Araliaceae > Panax > Panax notoginseng. The sequence continues at coordinate 29,349,110 of CM029015.1, read as the reverse complement.
AAAGTCACACATTAAAAATATAAGTAAAATAATAAAATAAAATAAAAATCCTAATTTTACGATTAACTTAAATAAAATCTAAACAACTCCTAACTATTCCAAGTAACACCTTAAGGTTCACAAAATCAAAATTAATCTCAACACTAGCCAGGTAAGTATAGAAACGGTGGGAGTCTCTCCATAGGTACGGTGACTAGGTGTTTGCCTTTTGAACCACTTGCCTAGACACCAATAGTTTGATTAATTTAAAATTTAGCCTTCACTTAGAGTCTCTTGTCCTAATTGAGCTCGCAATTTCTAGGGGCCAGCGCCTACTTGATTTTATTAAGGCAAGGTTAGGCAAAATGAATGGGTGGTTTGTGGGCAAAGGAAGGGTGATGAAATCCCCACCTTATTTTGTTATAGGTTGTGCCCTTAATGTTAGATTACAAATGAGAATGTACAAATAAAATAAAATAAACTATAAACAAATAAAGTAAATTTTGACGTACATCAATCCTCCAGCAATCACCACATTTTATATTTGACAATAAATAATTAAATAAAATAAAAACCTAAACAAGATGTGCTCAACGTGAGTGAATGCATGAATACGACAATCAGTTTTCTAACTAATAATAAAAACTAAAAAAAGAAAAAGAAAACTAAGCTACTATTAAGGAATAAATAAAATTAATTCTAATCCCTGGCAACGACGCCAAAAAATTGATGTGATAAAAATATGTAACTGCAAGTGCACAGCGTCAAATTGAAGAACTGACAAGTACAGGTCGAACCGACAAAGACTAGATTAATTTTAATATATCCTTAATATCTATTTTAGGCGACTTAGAAATAAAGTTGGAGAAATGATTAACTATAATTAAACTAACTAATAATAAGAAAGAAATCTAGGAACCGAATCCATTAAATAATAAACATAACAAATAATTTAATCTTTTCTATTTTAATAACTTAACTATGTTTTTGATCTCCCTTCCCTTTAATTTAGTAATTTTGTAATTTTCTAATTAACGTGGGCAAGCATAGACTATGAAAATTTAAGGATTAACTATAACCCATCAAAATTTCTTCAAGCAAGCAAGGATTCTGAAAAACTCATATCTTAACAATAATCTATCAAAACCTCTTTGTTAATTTAAAATCATATAAGAACTATAAACTAAAGGTATTTCAATAATGAAACATGAAGGCGAAATCAATTAAACATAAAAACATAAATAATAGAATATATGAAAAATATTATCATGAATAATTATTTCATTTCATCCTTGTAGACACTCGAAATTTTGCATTCCTGTTACTAACCTTGCAGGAGGGCAGAATCGTCTTCCAGAGATAACCCTGGAAGTCAAATCACCACAGTCTCGGAGACAACCCTGGCATACTCAGTTTGCCATCTCGGAGACAACCCCGAGATATTCAGTTTCAGTCCTGGAGATAACCTCGAGATACTCAGTTTGCCATCTCAGAGATAACCCCGAGATATTCAGTTCCAGTCCCAAAGACAACCCCAGGATACTCAGTTTGCCATCTCAGAGATAACCTCAAGATATTCAGTTCCAGTACCAGAGACAACCCCGGGAGATACAATTCAAACCTCGGAGAAAACCCCGAGGGATGCAATTGCAGTTTCGGAGATAACCCAAGAAAAGCTTATTTCAAATCCCAACAGTCAGCTTCAAACTCGGAGATAACCCCGAGGCACTCAGTCCCAACCCCGGAGATAACCCCGAGAGTCAAGACACACCTTAGAGATAACCCTGAGGACATTCAGTACTCATAGCAGCCCAATCTCAGAGATAGCCTTGAGCAACGACTGCTACATCAGCCTAGAACCGGAGATAACCTCAGTGAGGGGCAAAATTGTCATTTTGCCACCTCAATCCCACATTCACATCATCTCAACAATATTTCAACCCATATAATATACATAAATGTCCTACAAGAACCATAGCTTCAATCCTGAGTGACTACTACACAAGACAGCACACCGGATAGAATTTGAAGACTTGAAGATTTTGGCATGGACTCATCTTCCCGGCTTTGTACAACCTCTTATCCCATGTCATTGTGTAGCTCTCGACAACAGCATTCCAGAAAGGTATTATACGCCTCAACCGGATGCCCGGATTGAAAGTTATGAAGGTTCGAATGGATAACGCGTTGCACGAGTGCGTGTAATTCGAGACGGTGGGGCCCACAGAGCTTGGGGCACCCTGGGTAGCCGCAGGTACATCTACGGCTACCGCAGCTACACCTGCGGCTCCCCCCTCTATATATAGAGGGCTTGGGGTGTCCATTTTGCAAGAAAAAAAGGCGAGGAAGCCCTATCCATTTTGCTCTGTACACATTATAAACTGAGTGCTTTCTCATTTCAAACACTTGTGAACTTATATTTTGCTACATTTTACCGGTGGAAACTGAGTGTTCATTCATTTAAAGCTATTTGAAGTCTTCTTTGGCAGCCCACTATAAGCCTTCTTACATTTTGTAAAGCTTTTCTCCACTTTTGTTCACACACAATTATTCACGTTGAGAGTTGTGTTGTGTGTGTATGCCCGGATCGTCGGTCCGTGACGTTTATTACTTTTATATATATATATATATATATATATATATATATATATATATATATATATATATATATATATATATATCGAGTTATCTCGATTGAGCCTGAATATAATATTCGGAGCGTTTACTGCTTTTATATATATATAATACTTATATATACTGTAATCATCAAACTCTATTTGATTGAGCTTGGATTTATATCCGGAGCGTTTACTGCTTATATATATATATATATATATATATATATATATATATATATATATATATATATACTGTTATCATCAAAGTCTGATTGAGCCTGGATTTACATCTAGTGCGTTTACCGCTTTTATATCTATATATATATTCTCGAACTCGAATTAGCGACTGAGCCTGGATCGATATATATCCGGTGCATTTACAGCTTTTATATATATATATATATATATATATATATATATATATATATATATATATATATATATATAGTCCCACCTAGAGTTTACTTCGTGACGGTTGATCGTCTTTATATATACATTTACATTTAGTCCCGCCTGGAGTTTACTTCGTAGCTCTTGATCGTCTTTATATATAGTTACATTTTCTGTCCCGCCTGTAGTTTACTTCGTGGTGGTGGCTCGTTCATATATATATATATATATATATATATATATATATATATATATATATATATAAAGCTTTTATATATATATAACTGCTTACAACTTTTTACATACTGCATCATCATGTGAGCCTAGGAATCATGTGATCAAAGATTCAGTCTCCTGAATCTAGATTCGGTTCCTGTGATGAACATTTTCAGCTGTAACTAGCTTGTAAATTATTCACAGTGTTTGAATTTTCTTAGATGGCTCCCATGACCACAAGGAGTTCGGCATTGCTATGTATATTATTTTATCGAAGATGCTTCGCATCTTGATAATAAAAACAATCCAGCCGAACACATAATAAAATGAAAGTATCAAAGGTCTCAATTACTATTGAGCATAAGAGTTTGAAAAACCTGTTTTACAAAATATCATTGCTATATCTTGTTAAAATTGAAATTTTATACAAAATTCAAACCCTTTGTGTATAGGTGCAAACGAGGCATAGCACTACTTCCAGACAACTGCACATAGACCTACACACACATACACACATTCAAATAAATGTTAAAAATGAAAAGTAGCGATCACCGTGTTACCACGGATGTCAGGGGGTGCCTAACACCTTTCTCTCGCATAACCAAGCCCCTAGACTCTAACAAATTTCGGTTTCACAGACCAGTTAAATTGTGTCACATCACTCGGTCTATGTGCAAACCTTTTCTCGATTGAGTTGGTGCTACCATTTAAAAATACCAACTGGCGACTCTTACAGTCAAATCGTCGACATATACATGTCGGACCTTTTCATAACTTATTTTTTCAACAAATCTCACCTAACATAAGAACACCAAAAGGCAAGAACAGAAAAGGGACAATAAAAATCCCGACGTCGACAGGTGGCAGCTCTGCTGGGGACATTCAGTAAGAGGGCTTAAGTCACTATCAAAGCTTTTCAAAACATTTATCTGCTTGTGTGTGGACATTGTATTTACATTTGAATGAATGTGTACTAATGCATTTACTTACTGCACTTAGTGCTTCGCACTATATCTGCCTGTGATATTAGTGCTTCACACATATTATCATTTCTATACGGTGAGATGCATTGTATGTGAGTGTATGTTGAGTGGTCCCTCCACCAGGAGGTTATCCTATCGGTGTTTGATTACTGGACTCGTAGGGAGACTAATTTCAACGATGCTCAAGAAAGGCACCACCCAAATTCGCTCCAGTTGAAAGACCGGATTAACTTTTTGTCAAGTAAATTGCGATAATTTGGGAACCTTCATGCCAAAAAGTCGCGAGAATAACCTAAAATAGGTCAGCCTCTGATAAACCAAACGTGGAGGGAAGTCTCTTCATACTTTCCCATTTCAATTACTTGTAATTTCATTTCCATGTCAATCTCAATGTAATGGAAAATATAAAGGAATATGTGTACATGCATTCCCTTTCATATCAAAACCTGTCATGCTATATTGTCATTCAAACAACTGACATCCGTTTTGCAGGATAATACTCCTAAACGGACACATTACATAGCATGTAACATTTCTACATTCCCTAAGACTAAACTACATAAGCCTTTTTATAAGGAAACAATTGGTCCTGTTACCCGTTCAAAGTCCAAAAAGGCTACAAACCTACAGCCAATCATGGCTACATCTAGCCAGTCTAATCCTGCTCCTGTCTCTCGCGAGGAGTTTGAAGGATTAAGTAACCAGATTACAGAGTTGGTTGTTTTGCTTAAAGAACTATACAAGTCCACTCAGGGTCCACAAATACCCATACAAACAGAATCCTCTGCACATGGAGGAACTCAGGGTCCGGATAAAGAAATTCCCGTACCAAAGTTGGACAAAACCAACAAAACCCTTGAAAACACCCATCTTAAAGAAGATCCAGACACCGATGATATCAGGAAGAAAGTCTTACAAATGGAAGAGACCATTCAGTCTATCAAAGGGATTGGAACACACGGGAGTATTTCATATTCAGACCTTTGCATCTTCCCTAGGGTTCATTATCCAAAAAAGTTAAAGGCTCCCGATTTTGAAAAGTATGAAAGGTTGGGAGATCCTTACATACATTTGAAAGTATTCATTGGAGAGCTCGGATCTTATGCCGAGGATGAAAAGCTTAGAATGTAGCTATTTCATAAAAGTCTGACTGGAGAAGCCAGGTCATAGTGCACCAAATTAGACAACTCCAAGATTCATAGCTGAGAGGAGCTAGCTCATGCTTTTCTCAGTCAGTACAGTTTCCAAACTCAGATGGCTCTTGACCGGTACCAAATTACCAAGGTCAAAAAACAAGCTAATGAGTTTTTTAGATAGTATGCCCAAAGATGAAGGCGTCTGGCTGCTCAAGTTATTCCATCTATGACTGAGTCTGAAATGGTGATGACCTTCATAGATATTCAAGAAGCTCCCTTCTATGAGAGAATTTTAGCTGGCATTGGCAAACCTTTCTCTGAAATGATCAAACATGGAGAAATGACTGAGATGGGATTGAAGTCTGGAAAGATTCAAGACCTTGTCGATCTAAAAGCTGTTGCTGAGCACATCCTGTCTAGAAGTTATGGAAACAACCCCTGGAGGGTCCATAAGAAGAAAGAGGAGGATGTATCCTTGATACTATAAGGATAAAAAAGCAATCAGAACATGCCTATTCAGAGGAGAAGCTATTCCCTTTTTGAAGCACAGTTTTTAAACCCTCTATTGCCAAAAAGTGGAGAAGTCAGATGTACCCGAGTGTTCACACCCTTAGGAGACTCACTCGACAACATTCTCAAACTTCTGACAGCTTAGAAGAAATTACCCATCTTCTTCCACCAGCCAATCCAAGTGTAAAGGGTTTCAATGCAAGCAAGGCATGTGCTTATCATGCTGGAGCTCCGGGACATGACACTTAAGATTGTTAAGCCTTGAAACATAAAATCCAGGACTTAATTGACAATGGTGAGGTTGTGGTGACCAAACCCGATCAGCCTCACATTTAAGACAACCCCCTTGCTCAACACAAGGAAGAGGAGGTTAACATGATTTACTGGAGCAGTGGACAGAGCTCCAACTATGTGGGTGGTTCATCCCAATCCAGCAAGGATAGTGCTGATAAATGGGATTTTGCACAGTTCCAGTTTATGATGGAACAGAAAATGAAGGCTCTTCGTGAGCAAGTTAACCAATTGGCAGAATTGGTGGTCCACCAACACCAAGTTACATGTCAATTATTCAGCCAAGAGCATGCTAGTCTCTCTTATCTTATTCCAAGTACTACACCATGTACTCCAAAAAATGAAACGTTGGAGGATAAAATTGCAAAAAGAGCAAATGCCAAAGCCCGTCGGGATTTAGCCAACAAAAGGGAGTTCACCTATTTAGGCCAACCGATGGAAGAGATATTGCAGATGCTGATCAATGAAGGAAGAATCACAGCTCTGCTACCTCCAATCAGCCAGCGTTCAAGATAATTTGATTTCAATGGAGTATGTCAATACCACTCCCACTTTCGCGATCACATCACTGAAGAATGTTGGGCACTCTGCCATCTTATTCAGAATCTAATTGACAGCGGTGTCCTACAAATGACAGACAATGATGTTGTACTACTTGAGAGTGGGATTCCTACAAAATAGAAGGAAGTCAAAGCAGTTATATCTTCTTAGGGGGATTTGGCTACCACATCACATACAATTTAACCTATTCATCTCAAAGGTGTTGAAAACCCTTTGAAAGTGGCTGCACCAAAGCAGTAAACGCACCGAATGTATAACCAGGCTCAATCAAATAGAGTTTGTTGGAAATAGGTATATATATATATATATATATATATATATATATTTTATAGATATATAAAAGTAATAAAAGCCATAGATCGATGATCCGGACATACACGCACAACACGACTCTCAACGTGAATAGATATGTGTGGATGGAAGTGAAAAAAGGCATAAAAATCTGAGATGTCTTACAGTGGGCTGCCAAGAAGACTTTAGATAGCTTTTAATGAATGAATACTCGATTTTCACCGGTTAAATGTAGCAAAACACGAGCTCACAAGTGTTTGAAAAAAAAAGCATTCAGTTTAAAGTGTGTACAGAGTAAAATAGACAGGGCTTTCTCACCTTTTCTCTCTTGAAAATGGCCATCCCAAGCCCTCTATTTATAGAGAAAGGAGCCGCAGGTCCACCTACGGTTGTCCAAGGTGCCCCGGGCTCTACGGGTCCCGCTGTCTCAAAGTACGTGCACTCGTGCAATGCGTTATCTGTTTGAACCTTCATAACTTTCAATCTGGGCATCCGATTAAGGCGTGCTATACCTTTCTAGAATGCTGTTGTCGAGAGCTACATAATAACATGGGATAAAAGGTTGTACAAAGCTGGGAAGATGGGTCCATGACCAGATCTTCAAGTCTTCAAATTCTATCTGGTGTATTGTCTTGTGTAATAGTCACTCGGAATTTGAGCTATGGTTATTGTGGGACACTTATGTGTAAAATGTGGGTTTAAAATGATGTTTAGACGACATAAATGTAGTATCGAGGTGGCAAAATGATGATTTTACCCCTCACCAGGGTTATCTCTGGCTCTTGGCAGATGTAGTAGTCGTTGCTCAGGGTTATCTCTGAGATTGGATTGCTGTGAGTACTGAATGTCCTCAGGGTTGTCTCTGAGGTGTGCTTAACCTCTTGGGATTATCTTCGGGGTTGGAACTGAGTGCCTCGGGGTTGTCTCCAAGGTTGAAACTGATTTTTCTAGGGTTATCTCCGGAACTGGAACTGCATTCCTCGGGGTTGTCTCCGAGGTTGGAACTGAGTATCTCAGGGTTTTCTTTGGGACTGGAACTGTGTATCTCGGGGTTATCTCTGAGATGGAAAACTAAGTATCCCAGGATTGTCTCCAGAATTGAGCTGATTTGACCTCCATGGTTATCTCTGGAAGACGATTCTGCCCTCCTGCAAGGTTAGTAACAGGAATGCAAAAAAAAAATTTGAGTGTCTACAGATACCCCTCTTTATCATATTCATGCAGTGTGATGGCATGGATAGGATAAAGAATACTAGACACTTGAAATGTGACAAGATAATCATGATGCAATGTAATGCAGCATGATGCAAATGTATACTGAATGTGGTTTATTGGACTACTTTCCAATGAGATGTGACAATTGTCTGCTCCCGCAACTTCTGTTAGGGAATGGAGCTATCACTGATGATCCTAATGAACTACTTAGATGTCTACTCTAAAGCTCCTAGGAACATCAAAGATGATGACATTGGAGTTATCACCAAAGTCCTTTATCCAGAATACAGACTTCCCACTGAGGATGTACTTCTCATGTACGAGATACTCTTGGGAAATTGTGATTTGTCTGATGAAGACTTGTACAACAGATTCCATCATCGGTACTCCCCAATGAGGATGGTTTTCCCTGGTTTGTATAGCCAGGTTTTTTCAATATTCAGTCAGAGTTACTGCCAACAGTTTGTGTTGTCAAGGCTGCCTAACCTTTATTGAAATGTCCTTCAATGGCTACCATTATCGAACCATCTCCGATGCTTCGCTGGGTTTAATTACCAACGACTGAAATAACATCAAGGTTGCCTGACCTTCGTTGACATGTATTTCAACGGTTGAGATCACCGGACCACATCTGTGAGACCCCAAATTTTATGAAATAAAAGTATTCAATTTTTCTATTTTGGTAAATAGTTAAATTGATAAAAGTTTAAAGTTAAGGGCAATATGTGAATTTTTTTTTTGCAAAGTAAGCAAGTTGATATAAAATATTCGTTGTGTCGGGGAATATTCTTTTTGTCGGGGAATATCCGTACGACGGTACAATCATTGGTGGACTCCACAACGGAATTATTGTCGAATTGAGAAAACGACAAAAATATTTTTATGAAATTAATGGCGGAAGTTTTACCGTTAACTGTTGAAACACCCGGTGTTAAAAGTACAGTAATACGCGTGGTTGTATAGTAGCACACGGTATTGATTATTGATGCTTATGTAATAAGTCACTCAATTTTATTTTATTAGTATTATTAATGTAATAAAACAGAAAACTTTTATATAAAACAGAATACTTTTATAAAGTTATTCGTTTTATTAGGCTAATAGTAAAATATTTTTATATAAAACAGAATACTTTTATAAAGTTATCTATTTTATTAGACAATAATTAGAATATATTATATTTTACTATGTATAGTATTTGCATAGTGCCTGTATAGTGTTTGCATAGTAAAATCTTTTATAAAGTTATTTATTTTATTAAATTATAAATAGGATATATTATATTTTATTTAAAAGATTTTGCTTTAAATATGGACTGTCAGATTAAAGTAAATCAATCTGGACCGTTCATGAGTTAGTTACTATGCAGTCTATTTTTCTATAAATAGAAGCTCATTCCTTCATTATTTCTTACGAATTCACTGAAACTCTAGAGAGAGAAAACTATAGAGAGAAAGAAGAAAAGTGTTCTGCTACTTCACTACTTCTATATCTAGTACTCTTCTTTCTAAGGTAAGGGATATTATTTGTTGTACTCGTAAGGAGTATTATTTTCTTTTGTATTCATGAAGAGAACTTCAGTTATTCCATTCTTTATTATTCTGCTGGAATAACCAGTATACGCGGACTACCCTATACTTGGTGACATTCTTCTATTATTCCGTCTTTATTATTATTCTGTTGAAATATCCTGTCTGTGCATTTTACGCTGGACCTGGTTTCATTATTTATTATTCTGTTGGAATACCCTGTCTGTGCGTTTACGCCGGACCTGGTTCCATTATTTATTATTCTGTCAGAATATCCTGTTGGTGCGTTTACGCATGACCTGGTTTCATTATTTATTTTTCTGTTGGAATAACCTGTCGGTGCGGTCTATCGCATGCATGGTGATTTCTTTTGTTATTCCATTCTTTATTATATTCAGTTGGTTAAAGTTTTGACTTTTATACTCCATGAAATTAGTAGAATATCCTTGATATATACGCTTCATCCAGTATCTTTTCATGAAAATATTCTTCTGAGCATTCTTGAATTTTACTCCACAAAGTAGTATCATGTTGACAATTTGGACGTTATTGGTTCCTGAATAAATTAATTCTTGAACTTGTTTTATTGAATTCTTATATCATTCTCATCATCCTCATGTTTATATTTTGTTGAAAGTCATCTGTGGCCTGTAGTGCATAGATGGACTTGGTATGATTTTAACCAGGGATTATTCGGTATAATCATAACCGTAATGTTACAAATGATGTGAAAAAAGTCCTCATTGGCCCATAGTGCATTGATGGACAGTTTTTGGTATGATTATGGCTATGGATTCTCTTTGACCGTAGTGTAAAGATGAATTATTTTATGGCATGATCAGGACCGTTGAGGAAAACACGATTATCTTTGGCCGTAGTGCATGGATAATTCGTGGTCGTGATACTAATGAATATCCTTGGCCTATAGTGCATGGATGATTCGATGATGTGGATTAATTATTTAGCTGAGTCTCAGCAATGAAATATTAATTCATGGATGTGATAATAATGAATATCTTTGGCCGTAGTGCAAAGATGATTTAATGATTACGAGCAGGACAGGTGATGAAAATTATCTTCGTCCTATGTGCGAAGAGGAATTTAGAATCACAATTGTGATTATGAGTTATTCACATGATCGTGGATAGGAATTGTTGATTGATGTTACAGAGATAAAACATTATTGGTGGACTTCTAACATAGAGAAGATAATAGACCTTATGGTCTATTTGACTCTTCTAATGGATTGCTCGTTTCGCTGCAACTATGGTTGAAAACTTTTATCATCTACCATACATTCTAAATCTCTGATTTATTAATGATGAAGGCTATTTATGGTGTAAATTGGTTTTAGTCATGATATTCTTTACTGAGCTAGTTGTGCTTACCCTTTCTGCTTCACAATTCCTTTCAGGTAATAAGAGTGTTGCCGGGTCGAGTGGGGATAACAGGGGAATAGAATGGTGGTCTCTAGCTGTGGAGGTTCTGCCTAAATAGTATAAAAAAATGTGTTGTATTCTATACATCATTTAGTAGTTATATTTGGTGAATTAAATAGGGTGAGGCGAACCCAACTTTAGAAGGGTGTTTTGCCACTATCATACAAGATGTCTAATGACATACAACCTCGTGTTCACATCAGACATAGTTGTGCACATCCACTTACTGAATATATATACGAGCACTACCTGTATGATCTTGGAGTTTATTTGAAACATAATTTTCACTTGGAGACAACGGAGATATTTATATGTCAAGAGAAGACTCACCATTAGAAAGAAGATGATAGTAATCTTCTTCTTTTTCTTTGGGAACTTTTGGGTCAATCAAGGATAATTCTGTGGACATATGATATCTATCATAACCTAGATGCATGGCCTTCCATGTACGAAGGTTTCCTTGAGCACTTTCCAAAGATTTTAATTTCTAAAACAGTTTTTCACAATAATTTTATGTAAAGTATCATTGTAAGGTTATGGTCGAGGTATCATGAGAGTTATATATATTTGTATTAAAACTCATAGTTAACTGTGGTCGTATTCTATACGACATCTCAACAGTTGTATAAATGAAGTTGTATTTGAATTTTATACCATGTATCTGGCGACTCAGAATGGGTGATGTATACCTAATTTTGGTAGCGTCACAGTTGGTATCAGAGCATAGGGATATGATCGCTGGCGTAGATAAGAGTCTAGAACTAGTAGGGGAGAGACGAGTTATATACTTCGCTAGTGTGTGACATACCTAAGCTGAAATTATTTACTTGATAAGTTGATAAATTATGATATGTCAATTAACCTTTGTTTTAAAGCTATATTCTAGAATGATATCTGAAATACAGGAGATGAGAAATGGGAAAATCATGATAGCGAGAAAATTACCGGGAAGGTACAATCTGAAAAGAAAGCAAGGTATTCTCATATCTTCGAATATCAGGTACGTACGTAAATTTCGAGGGCGAAATTTCATAAGGAGGGGTGATTGTGAGACCCCGAATTTTATGAAATAAAAGTATTCAATTTTTCTATTTTGGTAAATAGTTAAATTAATAAAAGTTTAAAGTTAAGGGTAATATGTAATTTTTTTTTTTGCAAAGTAAGCAAGTTTATATAAAATATTCGTTGTGTTGGGGAATATTCTTTTTGTCTGGGAATATCCGTACGACGGTACAATCATTGGTGGACCCCACAATAAAATTATTGTCGAATTGAAAAAATGACAAAAATATTTTTATGAAAATAACGGCGGAAGTTTTACCGTTAACTGTTGAAACACCCGGTGTTAAAAGTACAGTAATACGCGTGGTTGTATAGTAGCACACGGTATTAATTATTGATGCTTACGTAATAAGTCACTCAGTTTTGTTTTATTAGTATTATTAATGTAATAAAACAGAAAAGCTTTTATATAAAACAGAATACTTTTATAAAGTTATTCGTTTTATTAGGTTAATAGTAAATTTTTTTTTATATAAAACAGAATACTTTTATAAAGTTATCTGTTTTATTAGACAATATTTAGAATATATTATATTTTACTATGCATAGTATTTGCATAGTGCCTGCATAGTATGTGCATAGCAAAATCTTTATAAAGTTATTTCTTTTATTAGATTATAAATAGAATATATTATATTTTATTTAAAAGATTTTGCTTTAAATATGGACCGTCATATTAAAGTAAATCATTCTTGACCGTTCATTAGTTAGTTACTATACAGTCCATTTTTTTATAAATAGAAGTTCATTCCTTCATTATTTCTTATGAATTCACTGAAACTTTAGAGAGAGAAAACTATTGAGAGAAAGAAGAAAAGTGTTCTGCTACTTCACTACTTCTATATCTAGTACTCATCTTTCTAAGGTAAAGGATATTATTTATTGTACTCGTAAGGAGTATTATTTTCTTCTGTATTCATGAAGAGAACTTCTGTTATTTTATTTTTTATTATTCTGCTGGAATAACCAGTATACGCGGACTATCCTATACATGGTGACATTCTTCTATTATTCCGTCTTTATTATTATTCTGTTGGAATGTCCTGTCTGTGCGTTTTACGTCGGACCTGGTTCCATTATTTATTATTTTGTCGGAATATCTTGTCTGTGCGTTTACGCCGGACCTGGTTTCATTATTTATTATTCTGTCGGAATATCTTGTCGGTGCATTTACGCATGACCTGGTTCCATTATTTATTTTCCTGTTGGAATAACCTGTCGGTGCGGTCTATCACATGCATTGTGATTTCTTTTGTTATTCCATTCTTTATTATATTTAGTTGGTTAAAGTTTTGACTTTTATACTCCATGAAATTAGTGGAATATCCTTGATATTTATGCTTCATCCAGTATCTTTTTATGAAAATATTCTTCTGAGTATTCTTGAATTTTACTCCACAAAGCAGTATCATGTTTACAATTTGGACGTTATTGGTTCCTGGATAAATTAATTCTTGAACTTGTTTTATTGAATTCTTATATCATTGTCATCATCCTCATGTTTATATTTTGTTGAAAGTCATCTGTGTCCTGTAGTGCATAGATGGACTTGGTATGATTATAACCAGGGATTATTCGGTATAATCATAACCGTAATGTTACAAATGATGTGAAAAAAGTCCTCATTAGCCCGTAGTGCATTGATGGACAGTTTTTGGTATGATTATGGCTATGGATTCTCTTTGACCGTAGTGCAAAGATGAATTGTTTTATGACATGATCAGGACCGTTGATGAAAACACGATTATCTTTGGTCGTAGTGTATGGATAATTCGTGGTCGTGATACTAAAGAATATCCTTGGCCTGTAGTGCATGGATGATTCGATGATGTGGATTAATTATTGAGCTGAGTCTCAGCAATGAAATATTAATTCATGGATGTGATAAAATGAATATCTTTGGCCGTAGTGTAAAGATGATTTAATGATTACGAGCAGGAATTATGATTTGGTATAACCATGATTTTTTATGTTTCAGGTGAAGACAGGTGATGAAAATTATCTTCGTCCTATGTGTGAAGAGGAATTTAGAATCACAATTGTGATTATGAGTTATTCACATGATCGTGGACAGGAATTGTTGATTGATGTTACAGAGATAAAACATTATTGGTGGACTTCTAACATAGAGAAGATAGTAGACCTTATGGTCTATTTGACTCTTCTAATGAATTGCTCGTTCCGTTGCAACTATGGTTGAAAACTTTTATCATCTACCGTACATTCTAAATTTCTGATTTATTAATTATGAAGCCTATTGATGGTGTAAATTGGTTTTAGTCATGATATTCTTTACTGGGCTAGTTGTGCTCACCCTTTCTGCTTCACAATTCCTTTCAGGTAATAAGAGTGTTGTCGGGTCGAGTGGGGATAACAGGGGAATAGAACGGTGGTCCCTAGCTGTGGAGGTTCTGCCTAAACAGTAGAGAAAAGTGTGTTGTATTCTATACATTATTTAATAGTTATATTTGGTGAATCAAATAGGGTGAGGCGAACCCAACTTTGGAAGGGTGTTTTGCCACTATCATACAAGATGTCTAATGACATACAACTTCGTGTTCACATCAGACATGGTTGTGCACATCCACTTGCTGAATATATCTACGAGCACTACCTGTATGATCTTGGAGTTTATTTGAAACATAATTTTCACTTGGAGACAACGGAGATATTTATATGTCAAGAGAAGACTCACCATTGGAAAGAAGATGATAGTAATCTTCTTGTTTTTCTTTGGGGACTTTTGGGTCCACCAAGGATAATTCTGTGGACATATGATATTTATCATAACCTAGACGCATGGCCTCCCATGTACGAAGGTTTCCTTGAACACTTCCCAAAGATTTTAATTTCTAAAACAGCTTTTAACTATACTTTTATGTAAAGTATCATTGTAAGGTTGTGGTCGAGGTACCATGAGAGTTACATATATTTGTATTAAAACTCATAGTTAACTGTGGTTGTATTCTATACGACAGCTCAACAGTTGTATAAATGAAGTTGTATTTGAATTTTATACCATGTATCTGGCGACTCAGAATGGGTGATGTATACCTAATTTTGGGGTCGTCACAGTTGGTATCAGAGCTTAGGGATATGGTCGCTGGCATAGATAAGAGTCTAGAACTAGTAGGGGAGAGACGAGTTATATACTTCGCTAGTGTGTGACTTACCTAAGCTGAAATTGTTTACTTGATAAGTTGACAAATTATGATATGTCAATTAACCTTTGTTTTAAAGCTATATTCTAGAATGATATCTGAAATACAGGAGATGAGAAATGGGAAAATCATGATAGCGAGGAAATTATAGGGAAGGTACAATCTGAAAAGAAAGCAAGGTATTCTCATCTCTTCGAATATCAAGTACGTACGTAAATTTCTAGGGCGAAATTTCATAAGGAGGGGTGATTGTGAGACCCCGAATTTTAAGAAATAAATGTATTCAATTTTTCTATTTTGGTAAATAGTTAAATTGATAAAAGTTTAAAGTTAAGGGTAATATGTGAATTTTTTTTTTACAAAGTAAGCAAGTTGATATAAAATGTTCGTTGTGTCGGGGAATATTCTTTTTGTCGGGGAATATTCGTACGACGGTACAATCATTGGTGGACCCCACAACAGAATTATTGTCGGATTAAGAAAACGACAAAAATATTTTTATGAAAATAACGGCGGAAGTTTTACCGTTAACTGTTGAAACACCCGGTGTTAAAAGTACTGTAATACGCGTGGTTGTATAGTAGCACACGGTATTGATTATTGATGCTTACGTAATAAGTCACTCAGTTTTGTTTTATTAGTATTATTAATGTAATAAAACAGATAAGCTTTTATATAAAACAGAATACTTTTATAAAGTTATTCGTTTTATTAGGCTAATAGTAAAATCTTTTTATATAAAATAGAATAGTTTTATAAAGTTATCTGTTTTATTAGACAATAATTAGAATATATTATATTTTATTATGCATAGTATTTGCATAGTGCTTGCATAGTATTTACATAGTAAAATCTTTTATAAAGTTATTTGTTTTATTAGATTATAAATAGAATATATTATATTTTATTTAAAAGATTTTCCTTTAAATATGGACCGTCAGATTAAAGTAAATCAATCTGGACCGTTCATGAGTTAGTTACTATGCAGTCCATTTTTCTATAAATAGAAGCTCATTCCTTCATTATTTCTTACGAATTCACTGAAACTATAGAGAGAAAAAACTATAGAGAGAAAGAAGAAAAATGTTCTGCTACTTCACTACTTCTATATCTAGTACTCTTCTTTCTAATGTAAGAGATATTATTTATTGTACTCGTAAGGAGTATTATTTTCTTTTGTATTCATGAAGAGAACTTCTATTATTCATTTCTTTATTATTCTGCTGGAATAACCAGTATACGCGGACTACCCTATACTTGGTGACATTCTTCTATTATTCCGTCTTTATTATTATTCTGTTGGAATATCCTGTCTATACGTTTTACGCCGGACCTGGTTCCATTATTAATTATTCTGTCGGAATATCCTGTCTGTGCGTTTACGCCGGACCTGATTCCATTATTTATTATTCTGTCAGAATATCCAATCGGTGTGTTTACACATGACCTGGTTCCATTATTTATTTTCCTGTTGGAATAACCTGTTGGTGCGGTCTATCGCATGCATAGTGATTTCTTTTGTTATTCCATTCTTTATTATATTCAGTTGGTTAAAGTTTTGACTTTTATACTCCATGAAATTAGTGGAATATCCTTGATATTTACGCTTCATCCAGTATCTTTTCATGGAAATATTCTTCTGAGCATTCTTGAATTTTACTCCACAAAGTAGTATCATGTTGACAATTTGGACGTTATTGGTTCCTGAATAAATTAATTCTTGAACTTGTTTTATTGAATTCTTATATCATTGTCATCATCCTCATGTTTATATTTTGTTGAAAGTCATCTGTGGCCTGTAGTGCATAGATGGACTTGGTATGATTATAACCAGGGATTATTCGGTATAATCATAATCGTAATGTTACAAATGATGTGAAAAAAGTCCTCATTAGCCCGTAGTGCATTTTTGGACAGTTTTTGGTATGATTATGGCTATGGATTCTCTTTGACCGTAGTGCAAAGATGAATTGTTTTATGACATGATCAGGACCGTTGATGAAAACACGATTATCTTGGCCGTAGTGCATGAATAATTTGTGGTCGTGATACTAAAGAATATCATTGGCCTGTAGTGCATGGATGATTCGATGATGTGGATTAATTATTGAGCTGAGTCTCAGCAATGAAATATTAATTCATGGATGTGATAATAATGAATATCTTTGGCCGTAGTACAAAGATGATTTAATGATTACGAGTAGGAATTATGATTTGGTATAACCATAATTTTTAATGTTTCAGGTGAAGACAGGTGATGAAAATTATCTTCGTCCTGTGTGCGAAGAGGAATTTAGAATCACAATTGTGATTATGAGTTATTCACATGATCGTGGATAGGAATTGTTGATTGATGTTACAGGGATAAAATATTATTGGTGGACTTCTAACATAGAGAAGATAATAGACCTTATGGTCTATTTGACTCTTCTAATGGATTGCTCGTTCCGCTGCAACTATGGTGGAAAACTTATATCATCTACCATACGTTCTAAATCTCTGATTTTTTAATGATGAAGGCTATTAATGGTGTAAATTGGTTTTTGTCATGATATTCTTTACTGGGCTAGTTGTGCTCACCCTTTCTGCTTCATAATTCCTTTCAAGTAATAAGAGTGTTGTCGGGTCGAGTGGGGATAACAGGGGAATAGAATGGTGGTCTCTAGCTGTGGAGGTTCTGCCTAAATAGTATAGAAAAGTGTGTTGTGTTCTATACATCATTTAGTAGTTATATTTGGTGAATCAAATAGGGTGAGGCGAACCCAACTTTGGAAGGGTGTTTTGCCACTATCATACAAGATGTCTAATGACATACAACCTCGTGTTCACATCAGACATGGTTGTGCACATCCACTTGCTGAATATATCTACGAGCACTACCTGTATGATCTTGGAGTTTATTTGAAACATAATTTTCACTTGGAGACAACGAAGATATTTATATGTCAAGAGAAGACTCACCATTGGAAAGAAGATGATAGTAATCTTCTTATTTTTCTTTGGGAACTTTTAGGTCAACCAAGGATAATTCTGTGGACATATGATATCTATCATAACCTAGACGCATGGCCTCCCATGTACGAAGGTTTCCTTGAGCACTTCCCAAATATTTTAATTTTTTAAACAGTTTTTAACTATACTTTTATGTAAAGTATCATTGTAAGGTTGTGGTCGAGGTACCATGAGAGTTACATATATTTGTATTAAAACTCATAGTTAACTGTGGTCGTATTCTATATGATAGCTCAACAGTTGTATAAATGAAGTTGTATTTGAATTTTGTACCATGTATCTGGCGACTCAGAATGGGTGATGTATACCTAATTTTGGGGGTGTCACAACATCCGATTGCTTCGCTTGGTTTAATTGCCAACAACTAAAATAACGTCAAGGTTGCTTGACCTTCATTGAAATGTGCTTCAACGGATGAGTATCATCGAACCACCTCCGATGCTTTACTGGATTTACTTGCCAACGACTGAAATAACGTCAAGGTTGCTTGACCTTCATTGAAATGTGCTTCAACGGATGAGTATCATTGGAACAACTCCAATGCTTCACTGGATTTACTTGCCAACGACTGAATAACGTCAAGGTTGCTTGACCTTCGTTTAAATATGCTTCAACGGCAAAGTATCATCAGAACAACTCTGATGCTTTGCTGGATTTATTAGCCAACGACTGAATAACGTCAAGCTTGCTTAACCTTCATTGAAATGTGCTTCAACGGCTGATGTTGTATGAAGTCTTCGCTGGGGAGAGCTTTTTGATGAAAGGTATGGTTGCAATTGGACTCACAACCCCAAGTTGATGGCATCAGACCTTTGTGAGGTATTGCCAAATGTAGTTTACAACAGCTGTGATCATCGACTTTGTGAACCCTATGTTTGGGTGAAGACCAATGAGTGATATATAGACCTGTAGTTTGGTCTCTGAAAATAAGGATTTCAGGCTTTTCCGCTTAATCATGCAGCGTCTTTTTTCCTGATTTAACTTTTCAGCTTATGAGACCTCCTTTGCAACTCAAATTAGATCGAGCCGGAGGGGTGGGACCCACTTAGGACAACCGCAGGTGGACCTGCGACAATCGTGAATACACCTGCAACCACACATAGGTATATTTGAGGTGCCTTTCCCTTTCACAAGTCATTTTCAAGTTGCGCCACACAAGGAATTCGAGAGTCCTTCTTCAGATCTACTGAGTTCGGGCTATTTTCTACAAAATCTGTCACTATACAAGTGTTATGCACTATCCTGGTATTGTATGCATGTCTCCTTTTCCCATTTTTGTCCATTGGAAAATGAGTTATCACATGAAATGCTTATAAACACATAGTAGTGATTATGTATGCTCATATGACTTGATAAAAAATATTCAACATAGTAAATGTTAGTATTTAACCATGATGAACATATTGATATGAAAAAATTTGACTTTTGAAATAGTCAAATTGGCACCTTTTTCTGCTATTTCTTATCCTATTTGAGGACAAATGAGCAAAGGTTGTAAAGCAATGTAAACCTGGTAATTAGACTACCCTTATGGATTATGACTTTGGCATTTTTATGCATATAGGATGTTTATAACTTTGGGTTGGTGTGCTACTAAATGGCCACCTAGTCACGCCTACGTGCATGTGGATATTCCTTTTTACAAAGGAGACTGGTAAAATATTTTCACGAGTCTAGGCATTGAATGAACATGCATTTTTAACTCTACTGTAGGCATATGTTAAAGTAATGCATGTATACATATAAGCATAAAATGCATTTAAAAAGCTCTAGGTTAGAATTTACCGCACCCTTTTTGAGATGATTTGGAGACTTTTGTCCAAATACATGGATCCAGACCAGTCGAGTAGCTCCCGTAGGACCTCTTCAGGTGTGAGGAGGAGAACTTCTGATGTGCCTCAGCCTCATACAGTCTGACAACCTCATCGGTTGGTAGAGGTAGTGATTCGTCCTATCTGGGTTGAGGTACCGGATGTTGAGGACGAGGAGGAGGATGTACTGGTTGCGGCTCCTGCTCCTGCTGCTCATACTCCCTGCAGGGATCTTTCAGGCATTAATGTGATGATTCTAGAGCTTTTGGATGATTTGAGTCGCCACCCCTTGGTCTACTTGCATGCAAATGAGGTAAAAGTTGGGTTTAATCTTCCTTTTTCCTATTAATGAGCCTCCCCCGTCGTTGCCCCTGGGGTTACCTCAGGGTATTATCTGAGTGATGGTTTAACCAGACTCAGTCTCTCTATTTGTTAGATTATGAGGTGATGATGATGTCGAAGGATTGGCGGTTTATCACTGGTATAGAGTTTAGAGGGGCACCAGTGCCTTGTGCGATGAATATTACCCCGACCGTCGTCAGATCCTTGCTAGGAGTTTCGGCTGAGGCGCTCAATGGCAGGACAGTCTGCACTGGTCCTTTAAGTGTAGATACTATGAGTGGGGCGTTGAGTGAGCCCATGCCCGATAATGTGAGAGTCAGGGATCACATTCTTTAGTGATTGTTCCTGGTCATCCTCCAGGGTCAGCGCCACACGTGAGGTGGACCATATTCGAGAGTATGATTGGGGCTCCTATACCTTTGCCTATTTCCTCAGGGGAATGCGCATGCGTTCGTAGGGCTTGACAGAGGCATGGCTAGGATTTTACCCATTTCTGCTGGTGAGTATTTCTCTTTTGATTTCCCTTGTATAGGTTAAGAGTTTTGACTGACCGTAGATGTTTGCTCTTGTATTGACAGTTTTGGGCCTATAAGAGGCTTCCATGTCTGCGTCCCATTAGCATGTTAGGTTTAGATACCTACCCACGGGGACGACGATGACATCACTCCACGTTGGCTGAGGTTCCTGTAGCTGAGGGTTTCACTCATTATTGCCTACAGTTGGAGTTATTGACAGCTGATGTCATTACATGGGTTCCCTATTCTTGGGACCATTTGACAGTTGGCTTTGAGGATGGTTTCCCGGCTGGTGTCGAGTATGTGATGTCCACCCATTGGATTCCTCTCTTCACAGATGGAGGATGGGAGCTCTATTTTGGAGAACGTTCTATCAGGAGCATTACAGGAGAGATCCGTCTACCGATCTGTCCTCTTGCCAGGCGTTATTGGCTTGTGTCGTAGTTGCCGATCAGTGATATCCTGTTGACGGGAGTTGACGGCTTTACTTTGTTAGAGGGTCCGTTCACTCTGGAGGTATCTACCATTGGTGGTCCCCTCGTACCATCGGAGCCCGGACTCGCGCCACTCAGTTCATGGGGGATATGGTTCCTAGATCCGTGACGATGACGGAATGGATTTCTTGCGTCTGAGAGCCTACTCATTTGACGCAAATTAATAGCTTGACCCGGTAGTTGGACCAGGCTCATTTTTTCATCCTACATTCACGTAGAGATCCCTCTGAGGAGGATACTTTTGATCCTTCCAGCTCAGGGGCTAGCCCTTCAGGTGGCCCATATGGTTTTGTCGATGCAGATTCTCTATTGTATCGACCTGATATCCTTCTTGGCGAAGATTCAGTGACTCAAGAGGAGTTACATCAGATGGATAGGTTGAATGATATAAACATCAACACTATTGACTTCTTTTGATGTATTTTCTCTCTATATCTTTTGATAGGCCTCTGTTAGATACTTGGTGAATGTGCCCCATTCTCGTTATATCTTTCGATAGGCCTCTGTTAGTTGTTGGGCGGTTGTGCTCCATTTCCCTATATTTTCCAGCAGTATACAGAGATGATGTATTAGATGATGATGTACTTAGGAATGTATATATACTGTTTTCCATTCCCTATATCATATTGCCATCTATTATTTATCATGAATGTATTATGTTATGCATATGTATGTTCAGAGATGTTCAGCATTGACCCCTAGATGCTCTTATGATACGGCCCACACAGATGTCTTCCTCGACAGTTAGCCGCATTGATCACACCCCACCAGTATTGGTAGCCTCATGTTTGAGATCGTGGTATGATAGTTTGTCACCCCCAAATTGGATGACCGTAGATCAGCGGTTGCAACACTCTATGACCCTCTTGATGTTCCAGGTTCCATTAGGCTTTGTAGAGGGCATACTGGAGCACTAGGTACCGGACATGCAGGTGTTCCGGTTTAAGACCCAGGAGTTGACTCCTACCTTAAAGGAGTATGAGCGTTTGATGGTTTTGTCACTGGACAGGCCTTGCGCTTAGATAGCTGCAGAGGATATGAGCTGACAGTTTATGACCCTCACTGGTTTGAGGCACAGAGTAGCCCAGGATGAGATTACTTACGGGCATATAGTGTCCATGCATAATAGATAGATTTGGCTCCTCGGACAGTTATGCGCAACACTCCAGGGATTTCACCACGTTGGAGGATGAGTGGCATGTTGCCAGAGTAGACGTACTCTTGATGTATATAGTGGCTTATCTGTACATGCCATTGTACATGGATCATTTAGACATCGATGTGATCATGGCAGTGCGGGCTCTCCGGGAAGGATATACCATTGTACCGATGATTGTGGTAGAGACATTAAGGTCAGCCACGTATTGCCACACCCCTCCTACAGGGGTATTTATAGGCAGCTCGGTCTTACTGTACGTGTGGTTCATGTCACACCTGAGACCGATTGGCACATTCTGACGCCATGGGTATTGTTTTTTCCATGAGATAGCCATGTCTTACTCCTTTCAACTGGCGGAGTGTATAGATGCTGCTTCCTGGTCGGTGTTCTTGATAGGGATCGAGGATCCATTTGACATTTTGTCGTGTTCAGGGCTTATTTCTCCCCCTACAGCTTTATTACTCATGCATCTGGCATGGATTATCTCCCTCTGGTTGGTTTGAGGGGCATGACCACGTATCACTCACTGGCTGTGATGGCACAGTTTGACCAATTTTAGGATTTTCATCCTTTTAAGGGGGCATTAGGTCAGCGCTTGGCTTCTCGACTTTTATCAACAGATGACAGATCTAGGGTTTATGCATGTTGGGCCCAGCGTGAGAGGACTGAGTTTACTATTAGCCATCCGGGCCATTCTATAGAGTATTATGCATGGATAGAGGCAGAGATTGTATCGACTGGGGTTGTATCCACAGAGCCGGGGATTGATTCTGACGGTGGGGAGCCCATGGAGGACACTGATTCTCCCACCGAGGAGGAGTTATTTGCTGGTTTGACAACAACTCTTGTTGATTCTCCCGGCATCACTGCTACTGTGACCCCGCATTCGGCAGAGTATTTAGAGCAGAATCTGCATCTGATGAAATTTTAGAGGGATCGGGCTACGGCCTTGATGTTGACAGCTTTTTCTGGGAGAGATGTCGATATAGTCGAGAGAGATGATGCTATAGCTCATAGAGACACCGATGTTACTGAGCGGGATGAGGCTAGATCATCTAGAGATGCAGTTATTACTGAGCGGGATGGAGCTATATCTGCCAGAGACGCCGCTATTACAGATAGTACTGCATTGAGGTCCTATACTACTGATATCATTGTAGAGATGAGCACATTCATTGATGAGCATAGTGTCATCATGCAGATGGCTGTGGATCTCTTGGCTCGCGTTGGTACCATAGGGCAAGAGCTCACAGAGTTACCCCCTTCTTTTGAGAGAGATGACATGTTGGATTTGATAGCATGCATATACACTGATTTGTAGATGGGCTTGAATTTTCCTGAACAGACTAGCTTAGCCATTTTTTTCATGTACAGTACATATTGTATATATCAAATAATATTATATATGGCAGGGAAATATATTTTGATTCACTTCCCTTTTAGTTATGCCATGTTACTTGCTTGATATTTGCCTGTTTCTTCAGGGCTTGTGATCTTGATGTATTCTGAACTCCCCTTTGATGAATGGACATTGAGAAGTCTCAGGATCTTTTAGAATGGATCGTTGATCTGTGTGTATTCCCTGCCCATTGGTGTCTTGGGATTAGTTTCTGTATGTAGTTATGGAGAGGAGTGTGGCTTTCCTCTCTGAGGTTGACCGCCCTATAGATTGTCGCCGGTACTCCTTTTGTATTGGGGAGCCCAGGTAGTTTCCTCTCTTATGGATTGGTGTTTTTCTTTGAGGACTCAACCGCAGCTTAGATAGTCGCCGATTCTCCCATTTATGGGGAGGCCAGGAAGTTCCATCCCTTTGGTCCAAGCCGATGAAGTGTGGTTTGAAGGATGGTCCTAGTATTGTTGACAAGTTTTTATGTTTGGTAGGGGGTGAGACCGAACCATGAATGGCTGTCTACGTACTCCCATTGATGAGGGGAGATCATGATAAGTGGGTTTTATACCTACGAATCGATGCCCAATTCGAGCTTAAACGGTGTTAATTCTCTGTGTTTATATTTCATTTTTACTTGTTTAGTGTAATGTCATGTTTAGGTGTGGTGGCATGGCTATTGGACTAAAAGAGCAAAGTCATGGCGAAAATGGGCAAGATTTGGAGCTAAAGTTAGCATTTGGCAGAAAGGACCCCAGCCGGGGTGGGCTTTCCATGCAGTATAACCCCCGCCGGGGCGGGGGGTGGCAATACGAGTTAACAATTTGCATGCCCACCGGGGTGGGCCCATTTCAAGGTAAAACCCCCGTCGGGGCGGGGGTACGGGAAAGAGGAGTCCTAATTGCTTTTGAAATGCTGAATCAAATAGGAGACTAGTGATCGCTTTGGCTTGGGACTCAACTATCTATTGAATTAGAGTCTGAATTTGTGGTTGGGCATATGGATATTAACAACAAACAAGATTGAAGATAATAGACAAGCAATTAGCATCTATTGAAGCTAATTTTCTGAGCAAGAGCATTGGAGAGAGACGTTGAAGGCAAATTCACAATAATTACAGATTGAAGTTAGAAAAAAGGGTGGCTCTGGATTTATTCTTCTTTTTTAGTTTAATTTCTATAATTGGGATGATATTTACTTTAATTAATTCAGTTTTTATTTCATTGACGATGAACTAAACTCTTTATTAGGCTTAGAACGGATCTTTGAGTGGAATGATGATTATGCAACTTTGATTTTTAGTTTAATAAGCTATCTTTCGGTTTATCTATATTAATTTGTGCTTGAATTTATGAATTGTCTGATCACCAATTCTTTGTGGACTTTTATGGATTCGAGAGAGGAAGTATGAGTCTAGACTTAGTCAATATAGCACGTGTTCTTGAATTCTATGAATGAATTTAAAATGATTTTTAAATCAATAAAATTATTTTTAACTTATTTATTTAATTTAATAATTAAATAAATCTATTATCATTAATATTAATTTATTAATAAAAATTCTCCAAAAATATTAAAAGTTACATTTTATAACTCAAAATATTTTTAAACACTTTATTCTTATTTAAAATAATTTTTTGTAATATTAAATCATTTTTCTCTAATTTATTTAATATAATAATTAAATAAATTAAATACCTTTAATATTTAAATAATTATAAATATTTAAAAAAATATTCCAATTGGTCAAAAATTATTTTTCATAATTTAAAATAATTTTTAAAATCATTTTTAATAATTTTTATACTTTATTTCTATTTTTAAATAATTTTTGAAAAATCAAAAAATAAATACTAATTAAACCGTCGCTATAGGCCTTTAACGACACTAAGCGTCGCTGTTGGTGTTCTTGAGCCTCAAGAACACTGACAGGCCGGTTATCAACATACCAAGTTTGACCAGCTTTAATTTTCTGTTCTTGCATGATCTGTTCATCTAAGACTAGGATCTTGTAGTGTTTATGTAGCACTACAAGTTATAATACATAGCCTGGTCATACAACAATACATAAAGACGATCTGTGCCTTCAAAGTACATGTCAGACAGTTTCTAGGTTTTCCCAGAAACCCAGCAGTTCGTCTAGGCACTTTCCAGGTCATTTTAATCTAGGTTCTGTTCACAATTTTGATGGTTTTATGATTCAAACTGGTAGTATACATGACAAAGAATAACGACATGTCAAGATCTCAGTCCAACAACATCACATGTGCCAGATTTATCTCGGTCAAAGGATGTCAGAAAGTGTGCTCATCCGTTTCTGGGTTTTTCCCAAAAACGTGATCCGTGCTCAACTAGCCTACTTTGACTATTAATTACACTCGATCTAAACTCTGTTTGTGGAAAGTAAAACCATGAATCTAAAGTGCATACATCAGGCTACAAGTTTAATACAACAACAACATCAAACAGTATAAAACCTGACAGATCTTAAGCCCACAAAACGTTATCAGACGTTGATTATGGCTTTCTGGGTTACCTAGAATTGGCCCGGTCATGCCCGGTCAAGGGGTTTTGACCGTGAATAACAACAAATCTAGACATCAAATGACATTAATTCCACTTGTAGATTAAAGACCACATGACAAGCTACATATAACAACTTTAAAACATCAAAAACCATAAACGAACAAGAATTTGTGGTTCCTGACATTAGCTTGTCAGACCACAAATTTTGTTCTTGGGCAGTTTTTAAAAAACACTATTTTAAAGCCATTTGATGCTATGGATCCATCATGGATCAAAATAGATCAACTAAAAATATCATATAACATAAGATTAAACACTTAAACACAAAATTTTTCTTAGCAACTTGGATCAAAAAACAAATTAAGTTTATACCTTCTATCTTCAAATCCTTGATCTTAATCTTCCTAACTGATCTTAGTTGATCAAGAGGCTGTTTTTAGGACTGAGACACTTGCTATATTCGGAGGTCTTGGTGAGAGAATAAGTGGTTAAGAGTTAGAGAGAAAAATGAGCAAAATACTAGACATTCTCTCTCTTTAATCTTTTATAATCACATGGTACAACGAATTTTACTTGCATAGCTGCTGATCTAGGCTGAGTTGTTGGAGTTTTGAGTCACAAAGTCAAGCAATTAGGTCACCAACTAAAGTTGCTAGCAATTTCTACAAGTTGCAATTAAAGAAAATGAAAAAGGGCATTTTTGTCATTAGCAAAATGATTTTAATGGCATGCATGGAATTAGGGTTTAACCCTAAGGTTCTAACCCTTAGGTTTTACATTATTAGTTTCTAAAATTTCTAAATTAGGGTTTTAATTAAAAATTTTAAAACTTCTAAATTACAATTACGGTTTCCTAATTAAATTAGGGTTTCCTAATCACACCAATGTTTAATAAGCACATTAAGATTACCATTTAGGATTAAGGTTTCCTAATTAGGGTTTAGGATTCTCGAATTTTAAATTAGAGTTTCCTAGCATTCGTTTAGGGTTACTATCAATACGTTAGGGTTTCTAAACCTGAGATTAGGGTTTTTAATCCCTTATTAGGGTTTACTAATTTTAAACCTTATCCGATCAATCATTGATCAAAAATTCTAAACAATACAAACGCGTACTCATTAATATAATTATTTTAATTATATTTTCTATCGAATCTCTATCTAGAAATTAGGGTTAGGGTTTCTAAAGTTGTTAAGCACAACTCTACTCTAATTTCTCAATCAATACACAAATTGACTAATTCTCGAGGCTCGTATCACAAATACTCATTACAATATTAACAGTAAATGTCAATATTTAAATAAAGAAAAAAATTTATTCGTAAAATTCGAATTATTCGAAATTCCGGGTTATCACAGAATCAATAGCTAATTGACCCTTTGGTTACTGGCTACAGAATAAGTAATTGAGGCGATCAGCCTCGTGTACACCATGTATATGCATAACATTTAAAAATGATGTGTATCTTATATTAGATACCTGGGATATTCCCCTATCATAGAAGGGGTGTTCTTTCAGTCTAAGACTCCTTACCATCAATTGGTTTGGATAGCTTTTAAAAACTTTATACGCTTGTCTGACCGAACAAAGGTTCAGACTCTACCTAACACAGTTTAAGAATTATAGAACTTTAAATGATGTACAAGTCCAAGACTGTATTAACTCGAGTGCACTAAGTGTGAATATCAATAATATCGATGTGGAATAATTGTAAGGTAATTAAACCACTTAATAGCATGCTTAGAAATAAGATTCAAGCTTACATGAATGACTTTCAATTCAAAAATAACCTACTCAATACAACATGAGAAGGATAGGACACTTTCACAAAAAAAAAATTGTGTAAGTTAGGAACTTGCAACACAATAAAACAGTGTTCGGATACTTGCTCAATAAAAGTAGGATTCGAGGAACTTGCACAATCAAGAGTGAAGTTCAAAGAAACTTGCTCAATATAATAATTGGAGTAAGTTTAGGGAAACTTGCACAATCAAAGAGTGAAGTTCAAAGAAACTTACTCAATATAATAATTGGAGTAAGTTTAGGGAAACAAGCTTGCACAATCAAATAGTGAAGTTC
Source organism: Panax notoginseng (assembly GCA_016801055.1). Classification (NCBI taxonomy): domain Eukaryota; kingdom Viridiplantae; phylum Streptophyta; class Magnoliopsida; order Apiales; family Araliaceae; genus Panax; species Panax notoginseng. Next base: position 29,320,404 of record CM029015.1, on the reverse strand, counting down.
AAAGAAACTTGCATGTTTGCTCGGCTACAATTAATTCTAGCTTTAATTACTTTCATTGAAATGACCTAACATTATCAAGTCGATCATTTCAATTAGTATGTGCAAACTAGTACGAGTCGACACTTAAAAGAATCAAGTCATCACATAGCATGCTTCTCAACACATTATATGGCATATTGATCACATATTACAAGGTAAGATAATCATATAAGCATGCCATGAAACTTCAGATCAAAAACAGAATGTATACATGACTGCAGGATGGCGCATCTGCGCCTGGTCTAGGCTTAGAGACAGCGTAGCTGCGCTGTCTCCTGGCCAGACCAGGTTTGAGCTTTGCTTTCCTGACTACAGTCCAACTCTAACACACTAATCACACATACATTTTAACATACATGCTAGAGTTTCACATATAACATATGACCATACTTGAATTCATTACTTCAAGTTTAACTTACAAGTTATATGTCATTAGAACATAAAAGGGTTATGTATTCATCTTTCTTTATATTTCATTTCATATGTCAAAATAGAGATTACTAAATTTGTTAATATACATGTTTGTGGTGTTCATATCGTTTGTTCGTAACCAACATTGTTTAACACTTCAAATCATGCTCTAAACTCAGGTTCGGTTTAGTTATCATCATGCCTAATATATATGAATCATGTCTATGAGTATTATAGCCATAACATGACATCTTACTTCTTTAGAATCTATATATATATGTGATGCAACTAAATTTTTAACACATGTCCAAGGTTGTCTTTGAAATCATGTTAGCACAAATGATGCAATCCAACACATGTAAGACAGATCTACAACTTTTATCATAAGTAAATAAGTTATGATAATCCCTTTTCAAAATCAGAAACTATATCTCTTAGCATTCATGTTCATTAGCCTTAACTAAGCTTTTCTTTTAAAAGCATTCTCTAGCACAAAGCTAACAAGTTCAAATCATGATAAAGACACTATACAACATATAACATAATCATTTAGTCTCAAAATCAGTCATGCATATGAGCCACTAAGTTCAGAATTTGTAAAAACTTATATTACTTCAAAGTTGGTTTTCTAAACTTACGTTTTCGTTACAATTCTCTTACTAAAATGTGTGGATCACTTCATACTACACAAGAGAACCTTACATAACATGCTATACCCCTTTACAGGTATGTCTCTAGCTCATTATACCAAGTTAGCAACACATATCACAAACAAAACTAGCAACTGGATCTGAGGTATGGCGCAGCTGCGCTGCACCCTAGTACAAATAGGGCGTAGCTGCGACATACCTGCACCAGAAGCAGAAACAGACTCTGTTTTGCAGAGCCTTAACCACCTTGGTTTCACTTAATTCAAACATGTTCCAATCCATCATTTAAGAGTTTATATATGCAAGACTACTTCCTAAACACACTATAGCATGCCAATTCACTTTCACTAACAAAGAATTTCAAGTAATTTCAAGAAATTGACACAAACCCAACTAAGAACGAAAGTTAAGATTTATACCTCCTTGGCTTGAATTAGACCCCTCACACACTGAGTATGCTTCCACAATTTCTCAGTAACTTAGGACTCTCAATCTCAGACTTTAACAGACAACAAAACTGAATTTGGAGCTTGTATTTATAGAGGGAACTTGGACTAGATATTGCCATTACCCTAATGTTGAAGCTCATGGTGCAAAGGAAGAACACATTGGTTGCTAAGGAGTGGTTCAACAACTCCCCATTAGGCCATTGGCCTTGAAATCATTGCCTAAGTTTTAGCCATTTGGAAGTTACGTAATTCAAATGTAGGCTACTGTTCATGTACTATGGTGACACTTATTTTGGGACAAGAAAGAAAATCTCAGCAACAAGTTATTTAAGGCTTGGTTTAGATACTATAATTCCCATAATGTAATATAAATCTGTAAATGCTACTACACCAAGGAAAGTTGGAAATTATTTATGTACCCACATGAATGTAATAATTCTTACTATATGGTCTATATATATAATATATAGACATATTATTGTGCCACCTTGTATTATATAAAATATATAATTACCTACCATCTACTAAAGTTTTAATATATTGTATGCTTGCATAAATTAATCAAGTAAGTATATTAATCATTTTATAAATTATTAATCTCTTACTCATTAATTATTATTTATTCATAATAATTATTAATTAACACATTATCAATTAATTACTCAAAATTGCAATTAATCAATATGTTCAACTCTTGCTACTATATTCAAATAAATTGAATATTTAATTATTAATAATCCTATCAATTCTTTGATATCAAACTCTTAGGGTTAGTCCACTAATTTAAATAACTATTAGTGACTCCTTTTAATCAATTCATAAAGTCACATAACCATATAAGGTTTAAATAAACACACAAAGCTAACTCATTAAAATTAAATCACATATTTAATTAATAAGGAGTTTCAAATTCGTGGACGTTACAACAACAGCCCCTTCATCACAGCCGTCCACCAGGACTTCATCCTTGGCAATTCGAGCATCACTCCTTACATTTGTCAACGAGGGTAAAAAGGGCAAAAACTCCCTCTGCCCCGTAGATAACAATAACTGCTTACTTTCTGTACAGTATTAGCAGTTGTTTTGTCATTACATGCTAACACTTTGTATGATTGAACAGTTTCATATATATTAAGTGAAAGCATTTTGTTTCAGAACTCTAAAGTTAGATGTGCCTGTGCTTGCTGATAAGGTGCCTTTTCTCCACAAGGACTGTAACTTTGATGAAAAGCTGGACTCAGACTTGATGAAAATACAAGAGGACATTGACATACCTCAGGAGATCAAAGAATGGGTCGAAGATATACCCAAACCAAACCTTGATCAAACCACTTCATTCAGTCTCGGAACCTTAGAAAGCCCTAAACTAATCCAAATTGGTATAAACCTCACCACATACCAAAGGAATGATATGGTTACACTATTAACCCAATTCCAGGATGTGTTTGCATGGTCTCATGAAGACATGGTGGGTTTGTCCACTGACATTATCATTCATCGCCTCCCCATCAAAGAGGGATTTAAGCCAGTCAGGCAGAAGCTCAGGCGATTAAAACCTGAGTGGAGTTTAAAGGTTAAAGAGAAAATTGTGAAATAATTTTAAGCAGGCATCATCATGGTGTCTACACACCCTGAATGGCTATCAAACATAGTCCCCGTACCTAAACCTGGAGGAAAGGTACGAGTTTACGTGGATTATCGGAATCTAAATAAAGCTTGCCTTAAAGATTGCTTTCTCGTGTCATTTATCCACATTCTCATTAACAATATTGCTCAATAAGACATGTACACCTTTGCTGATTACTTCGTAGGGTACCATCAAATTATGGTTGCTGAAGAGGATCATGAGAAAACTGCATCCATCACTCATTGGGGAACCTTTTACTATAGATGGTTATCTTTCGGCCTCATAAATGCCGAAGCTACCTACCAGCGAGCCATGATGGCTCTTTTCCATGATTTAATGCACAAAGAGATAGAGATCTATGTGGATGACATCATTGTCAAGTCCCAAAGGGAGGAAGACCACTTAGAGCATCTCAGAAGACTCTTTAACAGGTTGCGTAAGCACAGCTTGAAGTTGAATCCAGCCAAATGTGCCTTTGGCATTAAATCAGGCAAGTTGTTAAGATTCCTAGTCAGCCACAAGGGGATTGAGCTGGATCCCACCAAAATTCAAGCCATTAAAGAAATGTCCATTCCTCAGACAGAGATGGAAATACGGGCATTTTTGGGAAGAATCAACTTCATTAGCAGATTCATCTCCCAACTCACAGCAACCTGTGAGCCTATTTTCAAGTTGTTAAGGAAGAACTCCTCCGTAAAGTGGAATGATGAGTGCCAGAAGGCCTTCCTTATAATCAAAGAGCAGCTAGTTAGAGCTCCTGTCTTAGTACCACCCAGGGATGATGTTCCCCTGTTCATGTACCTATCCATAAGTGACGATGTCATGGGCTGCATGCTGGGATAGAAAGACGATAGAGGCCAAGACCGTATCTATTACCTCGGCAAAAGATTCAGCAGCAGTGAACACAAGTACACTCTAATTAAGAAGACTTATTGTGCTTTAGATTGGGCTTCCATGAGGTTACAACATTACCTCCATAGTCACACGACCCATCTCATATCCCACGTAGATCCTCTAAAGTACGTGTTCAGTAAACCCAAGTTAAATTGTCGACTGTCCAGATGGCAGTTGATCCTACAAGAATTTGACATCGTTTACGTGACGCAAAAGTTCATTAAAGGTCAAGGAATTGCGAATCAACTGGCCACCGCTCCTTCAGAGGACTTCAAACCCTTGGAAATATACTTCCCGATGAACGGGTAATGGAAATTCAACAACACCATCACTACGATGCACACCAAACATGCAAGATGTATTTTGATTGTGACGCCCCCAAAATAGGTATACAACACCCATTCTGAGTCGCCAAATACATGGTACAGAAAGCAAACTACAACTTCAATAATACAATTGTCGTGCAAAATACGACAACACATACTGTGAGTTTAAATAAAAATATTGTCTTCTGGATAATATCCACACTCAAATAAATCCTTATTACAATTATTCAAACACTATTTTATAGAAATAGTGAGGACTGCTAAAACATCTTTCTAGAACCATCACTCCATAACCCGACTAGATCCTGCTATGTTCTCACCTCCTGAGAAGAAAAATGGAACAAAAAGGAAAAGGGTGAGCTCAACTAGCCCAGTAAAAAATATTATGACTAAGATAATATACAACAAATTATCGTTAGTCTTCAACAGGGAAAAATCTGATAGAATATAATCGACAACAAGTTTTAGATCAACAACTGCAGCGGAAATAGCAAACCATTAGAAGAGTCAAGTAGAGAATGAATTCTACTATCTTCTAAGATTTAAAAGTCCATCATTAATATTTTATCCCTGTAACATCAATTAATAATCATCTTTATCCAAATATTCATCTTTGCACTACAGGCCAAAGATATTCATTTGTATCACCTGTCAGTCATGTTCATCTCAACACCTGTTCATCTTTGCACTACAGGCCAAAGATATTCATCAAGTAATCATACATCTTTGCACTACAGGCCAAAGATAGTCAGTAATATCATCATTTAGAACTGAGGATGATGAAAAATATCTTAAAGAGAACGAATCTAGTGAGATAGAAGGACAAATATTAGGGATTCGTATAACAGTTTATCCAAGATCAATAATACTTCATAATAATTAATTGTGAAGCAGAATTCAAAAAATAAAGATCAAAACATGGATAAAATCAAAGATAGTAACCATAATAGACATCTTGGATAAAAAGGAAAAATTTTATTTTTCGGTGAATAGTGCCGTATTCGTGAATAGTACCGTATACGTGAATAGTGCCGTATACGTGAATAATAACCCCGACACAAAAAGTTTCAAATTTGATAAAAACTCATATCAATATTTTATCATAATGATATTGAAGAAAATAATATCATTTAAGAAGAAAATAATATCACTTACCTCAAAATATCAGTACTTCTGGTCGGAATACCGGTATAAGGCTGAAAGAAACTTGCACTGATGAATAGAAACTCTCAAAGTATCTAAATACTCACAAAATACACTCAATAATCTAGAGAGAGAAAGAGAGAAAACTTGTTTCAGGTGTGATTTTCAATTCTAACTTAGCCCTCTATTTATAGGAAAATTTTAGTAGGCTTGACCTGCAACCTGATGGCTTTACCTGCTACTATTCCCACCCACCACATTTGAAATATAATTCAGCACATTTCTTCACCAACCACAAGTGGGGCCCACCAATTCTAGAATTTTCCATCAAAATGATAAACTCCGAAAATTCAACAATTTCTGAACCAGTCATCTTGTAAAATTCATAATAAATCATACGTTCATTTTTAACGGTTCAAAATTTGTGGGCATATACTCAACTTATATATGTATAACATATCCAAAAATTACCACGATCCAACAGTCGGATTAAAAATTATAACCCTCGCAAAATATCTCAAAAACCCTGATTTTTAATACCTCCATTCCGACAAAAATACTGATAAAAACCTCAACATTAACTCCTTCATTTTTAACCACAAAAATATATCCCTCATTTATATCCACATAAAATAAATATTTTCTTATCATATGAATCAATAATTAATTATTCACAAATAATATTACAGAATCACATTTATGACAACCAGGCCGTTCCCAGGAAAGAGGGGGCTTTCCAATAAGGATTTTTCCTTACTGGCGCGCAATTAGATGATCAAACCTCTCCTTAGACAGAACTTTCTAGACATTGCCAATAATGTTATCTAATAATATTATTCAAATAATATGAATTATTGATCTGATAATGGAAAATACTGTGCAGCAACAATTATTGAAACAACAATAATATAAAATATCAACGCAACAATTATTGAATCAATAAAATAAAATATTAAACAATAACTACTGTAACAATTATTGAGTAGTGCCTTCTTACGTAAGAATCAATAATTGGTGCAATACCGTGTGCTACTGTATTTTAACCACCGGGTATTCCAACAGTATTAACGGTAACAACTACGCCGTTATTTATAAACAACTTATACTTGTCGTTTTCTTCATCCAATCGCTTTCCGTTATGGGACCCACACAAGGCTGCGCCGTCGTACGAATATTCCCCGACAGCAAGAATATTCCACGACCAAACGAATATTCCCTGACAAAATAAATATTTTATAACCACTTGCTTATTTTGTAAAATTTGCACATTTCACCCATAACCAAAGTATTATATCAAATTAACCCCTTATTAATCACAATAATATTTAGAGAAAATTTAATTTTATTCATTAATAAGTTGGGGTCTTACAACCTCCCCTCCTTATGAAATTTCGTCCTCGAAATTGATGTACGTACCTGATGTTTCAAAAAGGTGAGGATACCTCGCTTTCATTTCTGATTCCAACTCCCAGGTCATTTCTTCAATAGCATGGTTTCTCCACAAAACCTTAACTTGTGGTATAACCTTCGTGCGTAGGACATGCTCTTTCCTATCCAAGATCTTAACAGGTACCTCCTCGTACGTTAAATCTTCAGCTATCTCGTCTGGTTCTAACTCAATAATGTGGTTCGGGTCTTTAACATATTTACGAAGCATAGATATGTGAAAAATATTATGAACACGAGACATGCTTGGAGGTAATGCGAGTCTATATGCCACATTTCCTATTCGCTCAAGAATCTCAAATGGACCAACAAATCTTGGATTGAGCTTTCCTCTCTTCCCAAATCTTGTAACTCCCTTCCATGGTGCAACACGTAACAATACATGATCCCCAATATTAAATTCCACGTCCTTCCGATGAAGATCCGCATAACTCTTTTGTCGATCCTGTGCCGTTTGTATACGTTGTCGAATCGTTTGGATCTTCTCTGTAGTAATGCGTACCAACTCTGGTCCCAATAATGTTGCTTCACCCACCTCGTCCCAGCATACTGGAGAACGACATTTTCTTCCATACAACGCCTCGAATGGAGCCACACCTATGCTCGCCTGATAACTGTTGTTGTAGGAGAATTCCACCAATGGTAGGTACTTATCCCAACTCCCTTTGAGATCTAGGACACAAAGTCGTAATAGATCTTCAAGAGTTTGAATAGTCCTCTCTGATTGTCCGTCCGTTTGAGGATGGTATGCCGAACTGAATCGTAAATCTGTGCCCATAGCTTTCTGCAAGCTAACCCAAAATCGTGAAGTGAATCTTGGGTCACGATCCGAAACTATGGATACTGGCATGCCATGCAATCTCACAATCTCGTTCACGTACATACTAGCAAGACGTTCAAGGGAATAAGTCTCATGAATCGGCAAGAAATGAGCGGACTTGGTTAATCTATCAACAATAACCCAAATCGCATCAATGCCTTGAGAAACCTTGGGAAGACCCATAACAAAATCCATAGTAATGTGTTCCCACTTCTATTTCGGAATCTCAAGTGGTTGCAATGGACCCTTTGGTACTTGATGCTCCGCTTTTACACGTTGACAAGTTAAACATCTCGAGATAAACTCCGCGATCTCTCTTTTCATATTGCTCCACTAAAATGTATGTCGAAGATCGTGATACATTTTGGTACTCCCAGGATGGATTGCAAACGGTGTGTTGTGTGCCTCCATCATTATTCTATGCTTCAAGTCAAAATCGTTAGGAACACAAAGTCTGGAGTTGACTCGAAGTATTCCTTCTTCATCGATTCTTGCTTCTGGAATAGCACCTTCTTGCACTTTCTTCTTCATACGCATCAGCTCTATGTCCGTAGCTTGAGCAGCTTTAACTTTATCGATTAAAGTCGGTTCTACTCGTATATTTGATATCATCATGTGGGTACTTGGAGCCTTCATCTCTATCTCCATCCTTTGCAAGTCATACAAAATGGGCCTTTGTGTTAACAATATTGCACTCGTACCCGCATATGATCTTCTACTCAATGCGTCAGCTACTACGTTTGCTTTTCCAGGATGATATTGGATGGTATGATCGTAATCTTTCAACAGCTCGAGCCAACGTCGCTGCCGCATATTGAGTTCCTTTTGGGTGAAGAAATATTTGAGGCTTTTATGATCTGTATAGATCTCCACTTTCTCCCCATACAGGTAGTGTCTCCAGATCTTCAACGCGAAAACGACTGCTGCCAACTCCAAATCATGAGTAGGATAATTCCTCTCATATTCTTTGAGTTGTCGCGAGGCATAGGCTATGACTTTCCCATGTTGCATGAGAACACATCCTAACCCTTTGCCTGAAGCATCGCTGTAGATAACAAATCCATCCGAACCAGATGGTATTGTCAGAACAGGTGCCGAAACGAGTCTCCTCTTGAGTTCTTGAAAACTCTTCTCACATTCCTCACTCCATACGAATTTTATATCTTTCCGAGTCAGCTGAGTTAACGGAGTAGCGATTCGAGAAAATCCTTCCACAAATCTCCGATAATAACCAGCTAAGCCCAGAAAGCTACGTACTTCGATTACTGACTTAGGTTGCTCTCAACTGTGACTCATATCCTCACTCCATACGAATTTTATATCTTTTCGAGTCAGCTGAGTTAACAGAGTAGCGATTCGAGAAAATTCTTCCACAAATCTCCGATAATAACCAGCTAAGCCCAGAAAGCTACGTACTTCGATTACTGACTTAGGTTGCTCTCAACTGTGACTCATATCCCAATCTTGGATAGTACGTCACAATGACACTTATCAGTTTACTACCGCACGAATATGGCGTCCCCTACGGAGAATTTGGCTTCACTGCATTCTGCAAAGGAAGTCACCAGATAGAGGCTCGGGTACCAACTTCTATAGTTGGGTTTTTAACTCCTGAAGTTCAATAGGAGCTATTCAATATGAGATTTTAGAAATGAGTTTTGTATCGGGTTAAAGATCAATACAAAAATTCAATATCACGCTCTGGGTTAAGCCAGGAAATTCTTCAGGAAATACGTCAGGAATTTCACTAACAACAGAAATATCATTCAAATCTGACGTATTTTTGTTCAAGTCCATGACATGGGCTAAGAAAGATTGACATCCGTTTTTCAATAAACGAATGGCTTTATGGCTTGGTATGACAGCGATTGATTTTAGTGGTTTGGTTGCTTGAATTCGCATAACAGGTTGGTTAGGAATATGAAAACTAACAACCTTAAGAAAATAATCAATTTTGGCATGATGAGTGGTTAACCAATCAATTCCTAAAATCATATCAAAAGCAAGTATCTTTAAAGAGATAAGGTCAACAGGTAATGTGATTGTGCCAACTTAGATTAAGCAAGATTTATAAACTGTAGATGTAATGAAAGTTTCTCCTAACGGAGTCTCCACAGATAGGTCAAAGTCAAATTTCTCCGGAGTCAAGTTTAAACGTTGAGCACAAGCAGGAGAGATAAAAGAATGGGTAGAACCGGTATCTATTAAAGTATAAACTTCGCAAGAATTCAAGATTAGCTTACCCGTGATCACCTCGTTCGGGTTTCTCGCGTTTTGGCCAGTCACGACAAACGCCCTTCCAGGAACCGCTGATTTCGACTTATCCGGGACAACTTTTGGAGTCACCATCCCCGCTGAACTTGGTTTTGCTACAGAACACTCTCGAGCTATATGACCCTCCTTTCCACAGTTATAACATACCTTGGATTTTTGTGGGCAGTTTGGGCTGATATGTCCCTCTTTCCCACATTTGTAACATACGACCGGTGGTCGTTCTCCTCCCCTAGAAATAGTTGATGTTTGTACTGACGTCTTCACGTTATCATTGTTGTACCTTCTCTTCTTGAAATCTCCTCCCGACTCGCTCCTTTTATTATCACGACCACGATTACCACCAGAGTGGTTACCGCTTTTATCTGTATTTTTTCCTCCACGCTGGTTCTCATCGCTCCGATGACTGCTGTCACCAGTATGACCCTGGTTGTGGTCCCTCGGTTGAACATACTCATTATCTCGCTCTAATAATTGAGCCATGTTTACAACATCTGAATATAAAGAAAATTTATGAGAGATAAGATATTGCCGAATCTCGAGTTTTAAACCTCTCAGAAACATCCTTGTCATTCGTTCCTCATTCTCGACCAAATGAGGTGCAAACCTGGATAACTCTGCAAACTTCGCCTCGTACTGGGACACCGTCATGTTGTTTTGTTCCAGTCTGATAAACTCCACCTCCTTCATATGACGAATACTTTCAGGAAAGTACTTGTCATTGAATAGTTTTTGAAATGTTTCCCAGGACATGTTGAGTGCGTCAGGTTGGGTACGCTTCACAGACTCCCACCAGTAGTCTGCCTCACCGCGGAACATAAAAGTGGCGAATGGAACCTTCTGTTCCTCCGTGCATCCCAAGACATCGAATATCTTGGTAATTTGCTTAACCCACGTTTCCGCCATGATTGGATCCGGCTTTCCCTTAAATTCTGGTGGTCCCAATTCTTTGAACTGCTTAGCTGTGACAAACCGCGCGTTGTTATCATTTCCACCCGTATTCTGCACACAAGTCTCCCTCGTCTGACTTTGCATGAACTGCAAAAAGCTCCTAAACATTCTATCATTCATCGTTTGCTCGGTAACGTTGTTTACAGGAGGAATATTGCCTTCCTGTTGCACGTTCCCCTGGGTGGTGATCAAAGGTGTCTCCACGGTCTGATTTACTCCATTATTAACGTTCTCAGCTGCCATTCTTAAATACTGCCATAAAACAAGGGTTAATAGTCATGTCATATATTATCCCTATACTCTGACCGACCAAATAAACACCAAATAAACTTAGTCAGGTCATACTAGCGAAGGAATTCCCCGTCTCTCCCCTCCTAGTTCTTGTCTCACATCTCAGCTAGGGATCATATCCCTAAGCTCTGATACCAACTGTGACGCCCCCAAAATAGGTATACAACACCCATTCTGAGTTGCCAAATACATGGTACAGAAAGCAAACTACAACTTCAATAATACAATTGTCGTGCAAAATACGACAACACATACTGTGAGTTTAAATAAAAATATTGTCTTCTGGATAATATCCACACTCAAATAAATCCTTATTACAATTATTCAAACACTATTTTATAGAAATAGTGAGGACTGCTAAAACATCTTTCTAGAACCATCACTCCATAACCCGACTAGATCCTGCTATGTTCTCACCTCCTGAGAAGAAAAATGGAACAAAAAGGAAAAGGGTGAGCTCAACTAGCCCAGTAAAAAATATTATGACTAAGATAATATACAACAAATTATCGTTAGTCTTCAACAGGGAAAAATCTGATAGAATATAATCGACAACAAGTTTTAGATCAACAACTGCAGCGGAAATAGCAAACCATTAGAAGAGTCAAGTAGAGAATGAATTCTACTATCTTCTAAGATTTAAAAGTCCATCATTAATATTTTATCCCTGTAACATCAATTAATAATCATCTTTATCCAAATATTCATCTTTGCACTACAGGCCAAAGATATTCATTTGTATCACCTGTCAGTCATGTTCATCTCAACACCTGTTCATCTTTGCACTACAGGCCAAAGATATTCATCAAGTAATCATACATCTTTGCACTACAGGCCAAAGATAGTCAGTAATATCATCATTTAGAACTGAGGATGATGAAAAATATCTTAAAGAGAACGAATCTAGTGAGATAGAAGGACAAATATTAGGGATTCGTATAACAGTTTATCCAAGATCAATAATACTTCATAATAATCAATTGTGAAGCAGAATTCAAAAATAAAGATCAAAACATGGATAAAATCAAAGATAGTAACCATAATAGACATCTTGGACAAAAAGGAAAAATTTTATTTTTCGGTGAATAGTGCCGTATTCGTGAATAGTACCGTATACGTGAATAGTGCCGTATACGTGAATAATAACCCCGACACAAAAAGTTTCAAATTTGATAAAAACTCATATCAATATTTCAGCATAATGATATTGAAGAAAATAATATCATTTAAGAAGAAAATAATATCCCTTACCTCAAAATATCAGTACTTCTGGTCGGAATACCGGTATAAGGCTGAAAGAAACTTGCACTGATGAATAGAAACTCTCAAAGTATCTAAATACTCACAAAATACACTCAATAATCTAGAGAGAGAAAGAGAGAAAACTTGTTTCAGGTGTGATTTTCAATTCTAACTTAGCCCTCTATTTATAGGAAAATTTTAGTAGGCTTGACCTGCAACCTGATGGCTTTACCTGCTACTATTCCCACCCACCACATTTGAAATATAATTCAGCACATTTCTTCACCAACCACAAGTGGGGCCCACCAATTCTAGAATTTTCCATCAAAATGATAAACTCCGAAAATTCAACAATTTCTGAACCAGTCATCTTGTAAAATTCATAATAAATCATACGTTCATTTTTAACGGTTCAAAATTTGTGGGCATATACTCAACTTATATATGTATAACATATCCAAAAATTACCACGATCCAACGGTCGGATTAAAAATTATAACCCCCGCAAAATATCTCAAAAACCCTAATTTTTAATACATCCATTCCGACAAAAATACTGATAAAAACCTCAACATTAACTCCTTCATTTTTAACCACAAAAATATATCCCTCATTTATATCCACATAAAATAAATATTTCCTTATCATATGAATCAATAATTAATTATTCACAAATAATATTACAGAATCATATTTATGACAACCAGGCCGTTCCCAGGAAAGAGGGGGCTTTTCAATAAGGATTTCTCCTTACTGGCGCGCAATTAGATGACCAAACCTCTCCTTAGACAAAACTTTCTAGACTTTGCCAATAATGTTATCTAATAATATTATTCAAATAATATGAATTATTGATCTGATAATGGAAAATACTGTCAGCAACAATTATTAAAACAACAATAATATAAAATATCAACGCAACAATTATTGAATCAATAAAATAAAATATTAAACAATAACTACTGTAACAATTATTGAGTAGTGCCTTCTTACGTAAGAATCAATAATTGGTGCAATACCGTGTGCTACTGTATTTTAACCACCGGGTATTCCAACAGTATTAACGGTAACAACTACGCCGTTATTTATAAATAACTTATACTTGTCGTTTTCTTCATCCAATCGCTTTCCGTTATGGGGCCCACACAAGGCTGCGTCGTCGTACGAATATTCCCCGACAGCAAGAATATTCCACGACCAAACGAATATTCCCCGACAAAATGAATATTTTATAACCACTTGCTTATTTTGTAAAATTTGCACATTTCACCCATAACCAAAGTATTATATCAAATTAACCCCTTATTAATCACAATAATATTTAGCGAAAATTTGATTTTATTCATTAATAAGTTGGGGTCTTACATTGATGGAGCTGTAAATATGGAAGGTTCTAGGGCTGGAGCAGTTCTAGTGTCCATTACAGGGGTGCAGTATTCCGTCACTGTCAAATTGTAATTTGCCAATACCAACAACACAGCTGAGTATGAAGGTTGTATTATGGGGCTAAAACTTGCTCAATCAATGGGCATCAGGTGGTTAACTGTCTTTGGAGATTTCGAGTTGGTAATCAGACAAACCACAGGAATCTATCACACCAAAGGTCTACACTTGTTTCCTTACCATCGGTAGGTGCTGCAGATGACTTCGGAGTTTGAAGAAATATCCTTCCTCCACATTCCTCGGAATAGGAATGACTTTACGAATGCGCTAGCAACCTTGGCCTCCTTGATCAACATACTTGATAAGGAAAACATGCCAACCTTCACATTTACCCAACAAAAGGCACCAGCATATGCAAATTACATTGGAGAAGTATCAGATGAACTACCTCCCATCCAACACCCTTGGTATCAGTATATCAAGGAGTACTTGCAAGATGGATCTACACCCGCTGAGGCGAGCCTGACTGAAAGAAGGCGGATTCATCGACTGGCTATGAAATTCTACCTGAGCGGAGATGCACTCTATAAAAGAGATGCATGACTAGGTCTCCTTAGATGTTTGGACAAGGAACAAGCTCATAGGCTCATGGTTGAAATCTATGGTGGAGTATGTGGCCCACATATGAGTGGCCCTCTATTTGTTAAAAAGATCCTCAGAACAGGGCATTACTGGCTCTCTCTCAAGGCTGACTGTGATGATCAAGTCAAGAGATGTTATCAATGCCAAATTCATGGGAATGCTATCCACGCCCCTCCAAGGGAGCTCCATAATATGAGTTCACCCTGGACCTTCTCAATGTGGGGAATGGACGTGATTGGGCCCATCGAGCCCGAAGCTAGTAATGGGCATCGGTTTATCTTCACCATGATCGACTACTTCACACATAGAGATATAGTGAGTTAGTTAATTAAGGTGCTTAGCTTAAATCTATCTAATTTGTGGATTTAAGTTAATATGGTATTAGTCCATCGAGAGGTGGCTAGTTCTACTTGAGTGTTCTTGATTAATAAACTGGGATAGTGAATTAAACTGGAATAAGATGTAATAATCAGAGTGATGCTTAGAGTGAAGTTGTAAGCCTAATTTTTCAATATTTGTTTGAAAAATCAGTTTTTAAAGTTTGTTGATTGTTTGGTATTCTTAGTAGTTTTAATATTTTTAGTTATAATCTGGAATTTGGTTAGTTTAATAAAATTTGGATTAATAGGAAATTGGTAATTGTGAGGGTTAATTTCTAGCTAATCTTTATGGGAACGATACTTGACTTATCATTATATTACTTGTTGACCACGTATACTTGCGTGCTGTGCGTAATTAGATTTTACCCAATAAGTTTTTGGCGCTGTTGCCGGGGATTTAGTATAGATTTTAATAATTTTGCAATATCAGTTTAATTAATCTAATTTTACTTAAACACTTTTTCTTTTCTTTTGTTCGTTCTTATTTCAGGTTTTTGAAGTTGGTTTATGCAAACTCAGTCCAAAAATCTAGACTTACTTCCTTTTGAGGACGACATTGAGAAACGGTTTCAAAGGCTAAGTAAGTGGATCAAGGATACAAGGGAAAACTTCGAGAATTCTGAAAAAGAAGAAGCAATAGCTGCCAAAGACCAGAAAGCGTTGAGGGATTTTGCTACTCCGAAAGTGACTGAACTTTAATCAAGTATCACCAGGCCTGCTATAGCTGCGAATACATTTGAGATTAAGCCTGGAACTATTCAGATGATTCAAAACTCGGTACAGTTTTGGGGACTTGTAAATGATGATCCGAATGAACATTTAATTAGCTTTTTGGAGATATGTGACACCTTCAAATACAATGAGGTGTCGGATGACGCAGTAAGACTTCGCTAGTTTTCGTTCACACTGCGGGACAAGGCTAAGAGTTGGTTGCACTCGCTACCATCGGGATCAATAACTACGTGGGATGACCTCGCTCAGAAGTTCCTGGCTAAATTCTTTCCACCAGCAAAGACTGTAAAAATGAGGAATAAGATTACTATGTTCGGACAACAGCACGGGGAATCGTTATATGAGGCATGGGAGAGATACAAGGACTTGCTTAGAAAATGCCCACATCACGGATTACCAAAATGGCTGCAGATGAACACATTCTACAACGGGTTAAATGGGAATCTCAGAAAAAGTATTGATGCTGCTTCAGGTAGAGCATATATGGCCAAGAGTTACGAGGAGGCATACGAGTTAGTGGAAATGATGGCAGCTAATAATTACCAGTGACCTACATCGAGGATGACATAACCTAAGGTAGCTAGGGTTTTAGAGGTAGATGGAGTAACCACATTGGCAACTCAGATTGCTGCCTTATCAAAGAAAATGGATACTCTGACAGGGGTACAACTACAGCAGGTGGCGTATGTGTACGAGTTATGTGCTGGAGAACATCCTACAGAGCAGTGCGCCATTAACCCAGCATCGGTTCAGTTTGTGGGGCAGCTACAACAGGATACCACCACGGAATATGTATCAGAATGCTTACAACTAGGGGAATAGGAACCACCCTAATCTTTCATGGAGCAATAATCAAAATCAATAGGCTCCACGACCTTCTTATCCCTCAGGATTTCAGAATCAACATCAACAAACAACTCAGCATCAAGAGAGAAAAACATATTTAGAGGAGTTATTGTCGAAATATATAACGAGCAACGAGGCAGATATGAAGTCACAAGCAGTAGCCATCAAGAATCTAGAAAATCAGATGGGACAACTGGCCTTATCATTGAATAATAGACCGCAAGGGACTCTACTAAGTGACACCGAAAAGAATCTGAAGGAAAATCACGAACAATGTCAGGCTATCACTTTAAGAAGCGAAAAACAGCTTGAGGGGCAAAAAATAGAAAATGTGGCTGCAAAAGAGAATAACAAGAAGATGAAGACATAGTGGTTGAGGACAAATAAAGGGGAAGAAAAGTAGGTAGAAAAGAGAAAAATGGATAATGAACTAGTTGTGTATCCTCCATCACCTTTTCAGCAAAGAATTCAGAAATAAAAATTAGACAAGCAATTCACAAAATTTTTGAAAGTTTTTAAGAAACTTCAAATAAATATTCCATTTGCAGAAGCCTTAGAGCAGATGCCTAGTTATGCTAAGTTCATGAAAGGAATTCTATCACGGGAAAAGAAGTTAGAGGGTTTTGAAACTGTGGCATTAACTAAGGAGTGCAGCGCAATACTACAAAGAAAGTTACCACCAAAATTGAAAGATCCGGGCTGTTTCACTATTTCGTGTACAATTGGGAATATTGCATTTCAAAAGTGTTTATGCGATTTGGGGGCGAGCAAAAATCTCATGCCGTTATCAGTATACACCGAATTGGGTTTACCAGCTCTGAAACCAACCAATATTTCTCTATAATTGGCAGATAGGTCAATCGCGTACCCGAGAGGAATTGTGGAAGACATTCTAGTAAAAGTAGACAAGTTTATATTCCCAACTGACTTCATAATTCTGGATTATGAGGAAGATAAAAATATCCCAATCATCTTAGGGAGACCGTTCTTGGCTACGGGTAAGACTCTCATCGATGTACAAAAAGGTGAACTAACTATGAGGGTTAAAGATCAAGAAGTCAAGTTCAATGTGTTCAAGGCCATGAAGTTTCCTACGGATGAAGAAGAGTGTTATCGGGTGGATGTCATTGATCGGATAGTTAATGAAAATATAGAAAAGAGTTTGGTTAATGATCCATTGGAGACTACATTATTGGGAGATGAAAATTTGGATGATCCAAAATTTATGGATTATTTGCAGATGCTAGACTCTATTCCACGAGTTAACAAATTTAAAGCATCATTTGAACCATTGCACATAGAGGAAAGAGCCACAATAAAGATGAAACCTTTATTGGAGGAGCCACCTACACTTGAGCTTAAGCCACTCCCTAAACACCTCAGGTATGCATATTTAGGCAATTCTAATACTTTACCTATTATTATTTCTGCCGCGCTTAACGAATTGTAGGAAAATAAGTTACTGAGAGTACTTAGAGAATACAAATCAGCTATAGGATGGACAATTACATACATCAAGGGAATCAGTCCATCCTTCTGCATGCATAAAATTCTCATGGAAGAGGATTCAAAGCCAACAGTGGAACAATAGAGATGGCTCAATCCTATCATGAAAGAAGTAGTGAAGAAAGAGATTCTGAAGTGGCTGGATGCGGTAATTATCTACCCAATTTCATATAGTGCTTGGGTCAGCCCCGTCCAATGTGTGCTAAAAAAGGGCGGAATGACAGTAGTAAAGAATGACGACAACGAATTAATTCCTACGAGGATAGTGAAAGGTTGGAAGGTTTGCATGGACTACAAAAAGTTGAATAAGGCAACCCGAAAAACCACTTTCCTTTGCCTTTTATCGATCAGATGTTAGATAGATTGGCGGGACACGAATTTTACTGCTTATTGGATGGGTATTCGGGGTATAATCAAATAGTCATTGCTCCTGAAGATCAAGAAAAGACTACTTTTACGTGCCCATATGACACTTTTGCATTCAGGAGAATGTCATTTGGCTTGTGTAATGCACCCACAACTTTTCAACGATGTATGATGGCTATCTTCTCGGACATGGTGGAAAAGAACGTGGAAGTCTTCATGGACGACTTCTCGGTTTACGGAGATAATTTTGATACTTGTTTAGAGAATTTGGTGATGGTTTTAAAGCGATGCGCGGAGACAAACTTAGTACTTAACTGGGAAAAATGCCATCTCATGGTTGAAGAAGGAATAATCTTGGGTTACAAGGTCTCTGTGAAAGGGCTAGAGGTTTATAAAGCAAAGCTGGAAATGATTGAAAATCTTCCACCGCCAACTTCAATAAAGGGAATCCGCAGCTTTCTTGGACATGCCAGGTTCTATAGGAGATTTATAAAAGATTTCTCTAAGATTGCAAAACCATTGTGCAGTCTCTTAGAGAAAGATTCAGCTTTCAAATTTGATGAGGAATGTAGGTTAGCAATCGAGCTATTGAAGAAGAAATTGACTACAACTCCAATTATCATCGTATTGGACTGGAATATGCCTTTTGAATTAATGTGCGATGCAAGTGACTATGCGATAGGGGTTGTGTTGGGTCAACACCGAGAGAAGACATTCCATGCTATATACTATGCAAGTAAAACACTTACGGAGACCCAAATAAATTACACAACTACAAAAAAGGAGTTACTTGTAGTAGTATATGCCTTTGACAAATTTTGGCCATATTTGATTGGGACAAAGCTAGTGGTTTATACAGCTCACTCAGCCATTCGGTATTTAATCTCAAAGAAGGATGCTAAGCCACGACTTATCAGATGGATACTTCTCCTATAAGAATTTGATTTGGAAATAAAAGACAGAAAGGGGACGGAGAATCAAGTTGCAGACCATTTATCGAGGCTAAAAAATCTGGGTAAAGATGAAGAAAATAAATGTGTAATTAATGAGTTATTCCCGGACGAACAACTGTTTGGAGTCAATGCAGAATTTCTATGGTACGCGGACTTTGCTAATTATCTGGTGAGCAACATCCTTCCCCCTGATCTTACACGACAGCAGAAAAAGAAATTTCTACATGACGTCAAGTGATACATGTGGGATGAGCCATACTTATTTAAATAGTGTGCTGACAAAATGATTCGAAGGTGTGTGTCACACAGTGAGGCGAAGAATATATTTCGCGAGTGTCATGCATCTGTATATGGAGGACATTATGGAGTGACAGAACAGAGGCGAAAGTCCTTCAAGCAAGGTTTTATTGGCCTACAATATTTAAGGACGCCCACCAATTCGTAAAAAGCTGTGATAGATGTCAACGGGTGGGTAACATATCAAAAAGGAATGAAATGCCACTACACACTATCTTGGAAGTTGAAATTTTTTACGTCTGGGGAATTGATTTTATGGGGCCATTTACATCATCGTTCAATAATCAGTACATCTTGCTTGCAGTTGACTACGTATCAAAATGGGTTGAAGCCGTAGCACTCCCCATAAACGATGCCAAAGTGGTTCTTAAGTTCTTGAAAAAGAATATTTTTACAAGATTTGGCACGCCTAGAGCTATAATAAATGTGAGGTTAGTCACTTCTGTAACAGATCATTCACAGCTCTTTTGGCAAAATATGGGGTCAACCATAAGGTGGCAGCGACATATCATTCCCAAACTAGTGGGAAAGCTGAAGTTTTGAACAGGGAGGTGAAGAGAATTTTGGAGAAAGTAGTAAATCCGAATAGAAAAGACTCGTCTCTCGGATTGGTTGATGCACTATGGGCTTACAAGACTACTTACAATACACCAATTGGGATGTCACCATATCAGTTGGTCTACGGGAAAGCATGTCACCTACCTGTAGAGTTACAACATAAAGCCTATTGTGCAATTCAGAAACTCAACTTTGATCAAGCAGCTGCGGGTGAAAAAAGGCTACTTCAGTTAAATGAACTCGATGAATTCCAACTTCAAGCTTATGAAAACTCTAAGTTATATAAAGAAAAGGTTAAGAACGACCAAAAAACCGTACAGAGAACATTGGAATCGGGAAAATCAATACTACAGTTCAACTCAAGATTGTGATTGTTCCCAAGAAAGCTAAAATCAAGGTGGTCGGGTCCATTCACTATCAAGAGGGTTTTTCCGCATGGCGCCGTTGAATTATACAGTAGAAACCTATTGGAGACTTTCAAGGTCAACGGTTAACGGTTGAAGTATTATTGGGGTGGAGAATCTAATTAGGATGTCATAGCCATCACACTTACCGACGCACTATAAACAGGAAGTAGTCAGGCTGAACGACTTAAAATCAAGCGCTAATTGGGAGGCAAACCAATTTTACTTTATTTTCTTAGTATTTTTTTTATTCATGTTCGTCAAATTTTAGTTTAGAATTAATAATTAGTATATAATAAGTCGTTGAGTTGTTAGTTAAATCATATTGTCTAGAGAATCTGACCTTGCATGCCTAAATTGCTCAATATTGACTCATAGTTATGTTTCATAATGTTTCAGGTACTTCAATAGAGCATGGATGGGAAATAGATGCAAGGAAACAGAAAAATTGAGTTAGCTAACAGAAGCCATGCCCACCGGGGCGGGCCCCATTTTAGCCTAATACCCCCACCGGGCGGGGGTCCTGAGTTCAATATCAGGCTACTAGCCAGCTGGGGCGGGCCTTCCTAGTACATTACCCCCCGCCAGGGCGAGGATCTCAAATTCTCAAAACATTACACATGCCCGCTGGGTCGGGCCTTTTAAGGTGTATTACAACCCGCCGGGGTGGGGGTAGGCAATCTGAAGAGACTAAATCGGCAGTTATGATAGTTACCCCCAACTCTTACACTTCATCTTCTTTTTACCCAAACTGAAACTCCATTTTCTCCACTATCTACCCACGATTTGGCTATTTAATCTCCATCTCACCACTCAATTAAACCACTAAACCACTCCTTCACCCCACACTCTAGCAACCTTAACTTACACCACTCGAAAGTTCAAGGTTAGGGTTTGAGCGAATTTCTACAACCAACTTGGAGATATACTGAGAGTAAAGACTGTGTCTTACAAATTCTCAATTTCTATTACCACAATTGAAGCCAAAGCACTAAGTTTGGGGGATTACACGTCTTGCACATCAAGTGTTCGACGAATTACTTGAGTGAAATTTGGGGGAATTTGTTGTTGAAGCTCACCAATTCCAATTCAATGGCACCAAAGCCGACATCAAAGAGGTAACGTGGAGAAAGTTCTAGGACCACACCACCAACACGGGCCTTTGATAGGCTCAAATTCATAAGTGTCGCCGCCGCCGACCGTTACGACTACCTTGTGACAAAAGCACTCACACCAGAGCGGGGGTTGGCACCTGACCATGTCGGTGGTGAAATGATGCAGTAAACCTATCAAAAAGGTTGGAATAAGTTCATTGAAGAGCCCGAACCATCAATTGTGAGTGTGGTCAAGGAGTTCTACGCCAACGCTGAGGATAATGCCCCATTCAACACATTTGTGCGGGGTAGGTTAGTTCCTTTCAGTGCCGATGCCATCAACACATACTACCAATTACGAGTTCCTAGACATTGCCAGCACGATCACTTACGTGACAATGATCTTGATTACGAGGTTATTTTAAAGGAGATGACAAAGTCGGGTACCACATGGATCAAGGGCCGAAAAGGGGGCACTGTCTTCCACAGTAAGGATCTCAGCCGTACAAAAAGATATGGTACGTGTTTGTGTGCGCCAAGCTATTTCCATCTACACACACATCAGATGTGACCAAGGAGAAGGCATTGATGTTATATGCCATTGTTTAAGACTTTATCATCGATGTGGGGGCTATAGTCAATTTTTTCCATCCGAAGATGCCTGCGAGGACCATTCTCTGGCGGCTTGCCACACCCATCGCTCATTTGTGGGTTGTGTAGGTAGGCGGTAGTACGATGGTCTGATGATGAGACCACCCAGATGCTGCTTCAAACATTAGACACGAGGATGATTATGCGGTACTTGGTGTGGCCCGGGGGCGAGTCACACCCTAGAGGAGTCAGTTTTATATTTCCATCAGCCTCGGAGGATGAGGTTGACGCTGAGGACACCTCGAATGACGTCGAGTTTTAGGGGGATGCAACGATGGGAGAGCAAGGAACGGTGGCAACACCACAGCCCGAAGATATATCTACCCCTTAGCTCTAGACCCTTCAGAGACAAATGGATGAGTACAACAAAGAGGCCCGAAGAGAGATACGGAGACTCGCAGTGAGGCAGGACCATATGTTTGAAGCTATGAATATGTCTTTCGCCTCATTGAACGCGACACTCCAAAGTTTCAATCCCAATGCACAGTTCCCATACCAACAGCCAGCCCCGATGCCAAGGTTCCCATCCAGTGATTCTGATGATGAACAACAACCACCACCACCTCCTTCTTAGAAGATTACAGGGAAGTCCTCATACATTTATTGCTTTATCTATACAATGAGGACATTTTAAATTTTAAGTTTGGGGGATTTAGTTTAATTTTCATGTTTGCATTTCATGTTTCATGTTTCATTTCAATAGCTAGGTTTGCATATGTTATTTCATCTTTAGTTTAGGATTATTAATGTTTTCATTCATGTAGTCATTTAGTTGCATAATAGTTTAGGATTGTAAATAGTTTCATTTAGTTTTCAATCATGTTATGTTTAATATATATATATATATATATATATATATATATATATATATATATATATATAGTTAAGTATTGTGTTCTATTGCATATGTCCAGCGGTATGATATAGTTTATGTTATTTTAGCCAATGATGAGAATGGGATTAAGTAAACAAGTACGATACTGAATATTAGACTTGTAATGTAATTTTGAGTTATGAATTGGATCTTTTGTATGTTTGACACTGGTATAAAAAGGTTAGCATGTTAATGACACTTATGTGGACTGATTAGTTGATACATAAGGAATGTCTAAAGGAAAATGCAGTTTAAATGAAAGAACGACACGGATAGGCAATAAAGATGAAGAATTAGGCAAGAACCTAAGTTTGGGGGGAAAGTGGGGTATATAAGCTTCTAAAAAAATGGTGTCCTTCACGAGTTGAAAAAATTGAGTCCTGTGGTGGGTTGAGGAGGAACGTGAAACGCACTCCCCATAAACACAGGCGTGAGATGGAGCGTAAAACGCACTCACTTTGAAAAAAAAAGAAGAAAAGAGAGAATAAAATGGGAAATAAGAGCAAAAATCCCCCGTTAAAGAAAAAGAAAGCTTAAGTACCCTATTTGGACCCCTAATCTTGGTGATTGTTAGATTTTAGTCGAATCTTATCTAATTTTGAAGTTCTTGAGTTTACGTTATATGATGCCTTCTAAGAGATTTGTTATGTATTAAATTTACATTCACATCAGTTAGCATGAATGTTGAGCACACACACACTATACCAGTAATAATGGTTTAATGATGAGGAATTATTGATTGATGTTGATATGAATTATTGTTGAGTTTGCTTGATTTCTCTGAGGCCGGATGAATAAATTTGATTTTATGATGACTGTTGGATTCGTAGGCATATAGATTAGATGCATTACATATCATTGCATTGCATTATATAGCATGTTAGTTTTGTTTTGTGCTCGAGGACTAGCACGATTTAAGTTTGGGGTATTTTGATAAGTGAGTTTTATACCTACGAATCGGTCCCCAATTCGAGCTTAAACGTGTTAATTCTTTGTGTTTATGTTTCATTTTTACTTGTTTAGTGTAATTTCGTATTTAGGTGTGGTGGCGTGGCTATTGGACTAAAAGAGCAAAGTCATGGCGAAAATGGGCAAGATTTGAAGCTAAAGTTAGCATTTGGCAGAAAGGACCCCCGCTGGGGCGGGCTTTTCATGCAGTATAACCCCCCGGGGCGGGGGTGGCAATACGAGTTAATAGTTTGCATGCCCACCGGGGCGGGCCCATTTTAAGGCAAAACCCCCGTCGGGGCAGTTGTACAGGAAAGAGGAGTCCTGATTGCTTTTGAAATGTTGAATCAAATGGGAGACTAGTGATTGCTTTGGCTTGGGACTCAACTATCTATGGAATTAGAGTCTGAATTCGTGGCTGGGCATATGGATATTAACAACAAACAAGATTGAAGATAATAGACAAGCAATTAACATCTATTGAAGTTAATTTTCTGAGCAAGAGCATTGGAGAGAGACGTTGAAGATAAATTCATACTAATTGCAGATTGAAGCTAGAGAGAAGGGTGGTTCTGGATTTATTCTTCTTCTTTAGTTTAATTTCTGTAATTTGGATGATGTTTACTTTAATTAATTCAGTTTTTATTTCATTGACGATGAACTAAACTCTTTATTAGGCTTATAACGGATCTTTTAATGGAATGATGATTATGTAACTTTGATTTTTAGTTTAATAAGCTATCTTTCGATTTATTTATATTGATTTGTGCTTGAAATTATGAATTGCCTAATCACCAATTCTTTGTGGACTTTTATGGATTCGAGAGAGGAAGTATGACTCTAGTCTTAGTTAATATAGCATGTGTTCTTGAATTCTGTGAGTGAATGGAATCTTGATGAATGTTAGGGTATAGATATGCTTAACATCTCATGTAATCGGATAGAGAACTTGAACTTAAATCTTCTTTGATTATAATTTACATAGAGATATAGTGAGTTAGTTAATTAAGGTGTTTAGCTTAATTCTATCTAATTTGTAGATTTAAGTTAATATGGTATTAGTACATCGAGAGGTGGCTAGTTCTACTTGAGTGTTTTTGATTAATAAACTAGGATAGTGAATTAAACTGGAATAAGGTGTAATAATCCGACTGATGCTTAGAGTGAAGTTGTAAGCCTAATTTTCCAATATTTGTTTAAAAATTCAATTTTTAAAGTTTGTTGATTGTTTGGTATTCTTAGTAGTTTTAATATTTTTAGTTATAATCTGGAATTTGGTTAGTTTAATAAAATTTGGATTAATAGGAAATTGGCAATTGTG
Source organism: Panax notoginseng (assembly GCA_016801055.1). Lineage (NCBI taxonomy): Eukaryota > Viridiplantae > Streptophyta > Magnoliopsida > Apiales > Araliaceae > Panax > Panax notoginseng. The sequence continues at coordinate 29,294,889 of CM029015.1, read as the reverse complement.
AAGGTTAATTTCTAGCTAATCTATGTGAGAACGATACTTGACTTATCATTATATTACTTGTTGACCACATATACTTGCGTGCTATGCGTAATTAGATTTTACCTAACAGTCTACGTAATTCGAACCTGAATTGACTGGGGATATAGTGATCCAAAACCAGGATGTTCGCTTGCTGGTAACTTCAGACATAGTATCATTTCACGGTGTCCGAGTTAATGAGTTGTGGAAATTCATCGCCATCCATCTCTTGTAATCTGAGACCTCCTCATGTGAATACCTCCTTGATAACAAATGTGCCTTCCCAGTTTGGGGTGAATTTTCCTTTAGATTGATCTTGGTTGTCAAGAACCTTTTTCAAGACCAAGTCATGCTCTTTGAATTTTTGTAGCTAGAATTTTTTGTTATAGGATCTAGCGATCCTTTGTTAGTATAACTGACCATGGAAGATCACCTCTAGTTGTCCATATCAACAATTGACATTGTTTCTGATGAAACCAATGATAACTTCTTTAGTTACCTTGGGGGAAGAGGCTGCTTCTACCAACTTGGTGAAGTAGTTAATCGTGGTGAAGATAAACCAATGCCCATTACTGGCTTTGGGCTCGATGGGCCCGATCACGTCCATTCCCCATATTGAGAAGGGCCCGGGCGAACTCGTATTGTGGAGCTCCCTTAGAGGGGCGTGGATAGAATTCCCATGAACCTGGCATTGGTAACACCTCTTAACGTGATCATCATAGTAAGTCTTGAGAGAGAGCCAATAATACCCTGTTCTTAGGATTTTCTTAACAAGTAGAGGGCCACTCATGTGTGGGCCGCATACTACACCATGGATTTCATCCATGTGCCTCTGAGCTTGATCTTTATCTAGGCATCTTTGCAAACCTAGTCCAACATCTCTTTTGTAGAGTGCGTCTCCGCTCAGGTAGAATTTCAAGGCCATTCGATGGATTCACTTTCTTTCAGCCTGACTCGCCTCAGCGGGTGTAGATTCATCTTGCAGATACTCCTTGATATGCTAATACCAAGGGTGTTGGATGGGAGGCAGCTCATCCGATACTTCTCCAATGTAGTTTCCATAGGCTGGAACCTTTTGCAAAGCAAATGTGATCTTTGGCATGTCTTCCTTATCAAGTATGTTGATTAAGGAGGCCAAAGTTGCTAGTGCATCCACAAAGTTATTCTTATTTCGAGGAATATGGAGGAAGGATATTTCTTCAAAATTCGAAGCCATATGTATAACCTGTCGACGGTAAGGCAGCAAAGGTAGCTCTTTGGTGTGATAGATCCCAGTGGTTTGTCTGATTACCAATTCGAAATCTCCAAAGACAGTTAATAGTTTGATGCCCATGGATTGGGCTAGTTTTAACCCCATGATACAGCCTTCATACTCAGTTATGTTGTTGGTGCTGGCAAACTACAATTTGACGGCAACGGGATACTGCTCCCCCGTGATGGATACTAGAACTGCTCCATCTCCAAATCCTTCCATGTTTATAGCTCCATCAAAATACATCTTCCATGATTGGTGTGTATTATCCTGATGGTGTTGCTGAACTGTCATTACCCCTTCATCGGAGAAGTATGTTTCCAAGGGTTTGAAATCCCTTGAGGGTGCAGCTGCCAGTTGATCCGTGATTCCTTAACCTTTGATAGGCTTTTTAGTCACGTAGACGATAACAAATTGTTAGAGGATCAACTGTCATCTGGACAGTCGACAATTTAATATGGGTTTGCTGAACACGTACTTGAAAGGATCTATACGGGATATGAGATGGGTTGTGGGACCATGGAGATAATGTTGTAATCTCATAGAAGCCCATGCTAAAGAACAACAAGTTTTCTCAATCAGAGTGTACTTGTGTTCACAACTGCTGAATCTTTTGCTGAGGTAATAGATAGCTCTTTCTTGGCCTTTATCATCTTTCTGTCCTAGCATGCAGCCCATGGCGTTGTCATTAATTGATAGGTACATAAACAGGGTAACACCATCCCTGGGAGGTACCAAAACAAGAGCTTTGATTAGCTGCTCTTTGATTACAAGGAAGGCTTTCTGACACTCATCATTCCATTTTATGGAGGAGTTCTTCCTTAACAACTTGAAGATAGGCTCACAAGTTGCTGTGAGTTGGGAGATAAATCGGCTGATGAAGTTATTTCTTCCCAAAAATCCCCGTATTTCCTTCTCTGTCTGAGGTATGGGCATTTTCGTGATGGCCTGGATTTTTGTAGGATCCAGCTCAATCCCTTTGTGGCTGACTCGGAATCCTAGCAACTTGCCTAATTTTACACCAAAGACGTATTTGGCCGAGTTCAGCTTCAAGTTGTACTTACGCAATCTGTTGAAGAGCTTTTTGAGATGATCTAGGTGGTCTTCCTCCCTTCAGGACTTGACAATGATGTCATCCACATAGATTTCTATCTCTTTGTGCATTAGATCATGGAAAAGAGCCATCATGACCCCTTGGTAGGTAGCTCTGGCATTGATAAGGTAGAACAACAACTGTCTGTAGAAAAAGGTTCCCCAAGGAGTGATGAATGCAGTTTTCTCACGATCCTCTTCAGCAACCATGATTTGATGGTACCCTACAAAGCAGTTAGCAAACGAGTACATATCATAATGAGCTGTATTGTCAATGAGTATGCGGATGAATGACACAGGAAAGCTATCTTTAAGATAAGCTTTGTTCAGATCCCTGTAATCCACGCAAACTCGCACCTTTCCTCTCGGTTTAGGCACGGGGACTATGTTGGATAGCCACTCAGGGTATGTTGACACCATGATGATGCCGGCTTGAAATTGTTTCACAATTTCTTCTTTAACTTTTAAACTCTACTCAGGTTTTAATCGCCTGAGTTTTTGCCTGACTGGCTTGAATCCCTCTTTGATGGGAAGGCGATGAATTAACGATGTCAGTTGACAAATCGACCATGTCTTCATGAGACCATGCAAACACATCCTAGAATTGGGTCAATAGAGTAACTATGTTATTCCTTTGGTTTGGAGTAAGGTCCGTACCAATCTGGACTTGTTTGGGGTTTTCTGAGGTTCCAAGGTTAAAAGAGGTGGTTTGATCAAGATTTGGCTTAGGTTTGTCTTTGACCCATTCTTTGATCTCTTGAGGTATCTTATAGTCCTCTTCTGACACCCCCAAATCCGGGTACTTCATTCCCATAGGATTTGGTGCTCACTTTCCAAAATATTTACATCTAACTACCCATAATCAAGGATAAAGACATAACTTAAACAAATATCTTCCTCATTAAAGGGTTACATCAACTTAAAACATTCTCAGGTAATCTAACCTTTAATTATTACATAAGTCTGTGGAATACATCACATAATTAAATAAGTCTCATAACAGAATTCTACTAAATAAAAATCAAACAGGTCGTTATCATTTGGACATCTTGCCTTTGCTAGAAGACGGCTCATCAATTTTCTCAACTTTAGCTGCAGTGTTAAATGCAAGAGTGAGCAAACAATTGCTCACTGATATAAAGAGTGAAAATAGCAGTAACATAAGAGTAAGCAATGAATACTGAATAATTAAGAACTTGTTCTTTGAGTCAAGATTAGTAAACAAGTTCGAGGATTATATCTGAGGGTCTTTAAGACCATGAACTATGTCCCAAGGTTATTAAGAATTTCTACTTCAACCTTTAACAGTCATTAGACTATACAGACTTTTACTTTCGTACTTAGGGGGATCAACCCTTCGTACCATGTATTGTGCACAAACATCTAAACGCTAACGCGTACAAAATCCCTTATATTAGGGTTGTTTATCTCAGTTTGACTTTTAAAATTTCCGCACTAAAGAAAGTTTAGTTTGGAACTAGCTTAACAGTGATTCTAGAATTTAGAACACTCATCAATTATGGATTAGTCCAACCAATACAGGTTTATTTGCTATTCGAGGGTTTAACTCAATAATATGAGATTGGATAACAATAATTAAGTCAAAGATTGAATATCAACAATATACGATTGAATAAACATTGTATATGTGAGATCCCGAATTTTATGAAATGAAAGTATTCAATTTTCTTATAATTATTATTCTATTTAGTAAATGGTTAAATTGATAAAAGGTTAAAGTTAAGGGTGATATGTGAAAATTTTGCAAAGTAAGCAAGTTGTCACAAAAAAATCGTTTGGTTGGAGAATATTCTTTTTATCGGGGAATATCCGTACGACGGCACAATCATTGGTAGACCCCGCTACAGAATTACTGTCGGAGTTAGAAAACAACAGAAATATATTTTTATAAAAATAACGGCGAAAGTTTTACCGTTAAACTGTTGAAATACCAGGTGGTAAAAGAACAGTAATACGCGTGGTTGTATAGTAGCACACGGTATTGACTATTGATGATTACGTGAGAAGTCACTCAGTTATACTCAATTATTGCTACAGTAATTGCTGCATAATATCTCTCATATTATTGATTCAATTATTGTCACAGTATCATCTGCATAATATTTTATATTATTAAATCAATAATTGAGATGACAAAGTTATTCATATTATTATTTGAATATTGACGATGTCTAGAAAGTTTCTGTCGAGGAGAGGTTTGGTCACCTAATTACGCGCCAATAGGGAG